>JAOYSI010073312.1:82371-93529 GCA_025775065.1 Hiodon alosoides
TGTGTGTGTGTGTTTTTCTTGTGCGTGTGTGTGTGTGTGTGTTTCTCGTGCGTGCGTGCGTGCGTGCGTGCGTGCGTATGTGTGTGCGCGCACGCCCCCTGCGCATGTGCTCTAAATATTTTCTCAAACTCCTAGCTGTTGGGTGTTTGAATAATTAAAATGTGAGGGAGAGTAAAAACCATTGAGAGTTCTCGACCTTCTTATCAATAATGCAAGTACAAGTGTATTGCTGCTTTTGTCCTAGCACTGGCCCTGTCGTAGCTCTGTCCCTGTATGTGTTCGCACTTGCGTTGAAGTCGCCTGATGTTAGGAGTATCTGCGTGTTTGTGTTTGTAAGTCTGCTGGCCCAGCTCGAGGAATGTTTATGTAACTAGAGCGCCAGGCTTTTGTTTGCTTTGCCTATAGCGCCCTCTACAGGATATGGTGAACTGCGAGTAAAGCATTTCTCAGTGTTTCGCTGTGAAACGAAGAGTCTCAACATACAACATCAGAGATGTCAGATACCAGAATTTAAAAGGGCTACCTATTATACTTTGTCTATTTGAAGCAATCCGGTTTTCCTGGCTGGGATATATACATCATATTTATAAGCAAGATGTATTTGGAGTACTTTGAATACGAGAATTCTGAACGAGTATTCTGAATGAGATGTTTACATGCAAGTTAAATTAAATGTTCGTATTCATGTTTTACTTTTAAACAGGCATGTTCAGAATACTGACTTTTTTTTTTACAGATGTGTCATAGGAATAATCGCAGTGTTTGTGTAAATGAACTAGGTAGATGATCGAACTAGGTGATCGAAATCGCTTTACTAGAATCAAAAAGAGAAATTAGAAATTGAGCTGTCATCTTCTTCCACAAGCTATGTAATGTAGAAGTCCCTGCATACCACCTGTGTTAATATCACATCTTTGGTTGAAAACCAGGAGGAAGTATAGGTGGGAAGTCAAAATCTCATTCAAGTTGTGCAACGTGACGGAATACTCCACTTAGTGTAACTGTGCCGGGTATCGTGTACTTGCTAATTAGTTGTTTCAAAACACTTTTTGAAAGAATGAGGTGTTTACATAAGTTAATATACCAGCAGAGCCAGCGGCCGAAGCAAATCAGTGGACGGGCATTTAATTTTCGTGGGGGGGGGGGGGCCTAATAGTGAAAACAGTGGGTTTTTTCTTCGCACGCTCTTGGAGGGGCACGGAAGCGCTGTAGGCGGGCCCGGACCCCTAAGCCCCGCCCATAGCGCCGGCTATGTATACCAGAAACAAACCACTAGATAGCTTAAAATTCCACCTGTCCTATTCTGTGTACTCGTATTCAGTATACTGCTGATCGAATTCAGAAATGCATTGTTTACGTATTTTTTCATATTCAGAATATATACTTATATATATATACTAATAATCCCACTATATGTGTCAGAACCCAAACAGAAAAAAAATTTAAAAATCAGACCGGCTGTACTATTTATCATGGACACCTCTTACTCTTGGATTTAGAAAAATCCCTCTAGAGTGGTTTTTACATCCCAAATTAATTACGGCTTAAATATATTTAAATGTTTGTCAAATCCCACATGAATCAAGCTGATGAAAGATGATTTTTCTTTTTTTCAGACCAGCAAACTATTTTTTCTCTCACAAATTAGCAGGAATTAATCCTTTTGTTAAAAGAAAGAAAAGACAGTCGGTTCGTCAAGTATTATTGAAAATATAATTGTCACTGAATGGTTACAAAGAAGTTAGAAATGAAATACACTAGGTTTTTAATTTCAAAATGCGTATTTTTGTACTCTGATAGTTTCTTTGTGTTAGAAGGGCGAGCTATTACATTGTATATCACTAGTGGTAACAAGTCTAGGAGGTATGTGAGACAAATGGTATTTCTTTGTGACATACACATGTTTGTTATCATTTGCAAGACTAAAACTTGAGAAACGATTGGTTTCCCGGACAGTTTGCTGCTGTTATAATTACTGCTGATACATCTGATAAACTGATAGAAATTATGAGGTAATAATAATTATGTTATTGACATTAAGATTAATTTTAGAGTATATGGCTAATCTTTTTTGTAATTGTAGCTTTTGATATTCCTTAATGCTAGAAAAGGCTTATAAATCTTATTAAAACCCTTGACTGGGGAGATGACCTGATTAATTAAATTCTTAACTCCTATTTGACTTGACTCTTTTGTAGATCCTTCAATTTAGATACCAGGGAGGTTCTGAGAGTCTGCAGGCTGTTTTGTTGCCTTTTGTGATGACTGATAATAAGCCCTTTCCCTTGTCCTTGTCCTTGCCTTTGCCCCACCCCCACCACCTTTCCACCCGTTTGTCTGCAGTGAGCACCTCTCCTGCGCCTTCACCTTTTTCCTCCATGGGGAAAGCAACGTGTGCACCAGCGTGGAGATTGCCCAGCACCAGCCCACGTACCGCATCAACGAGGAACACGTCGCCCAGGCTCAGAACTCCGCTGCCCCGGTCCAAGGTGAGCCGCGGAGGCCCGCTGTGCTGAGGGTCTGTCGTGACGGGTCCAACCGCTCCGTCTCTTGTTTTCCAGTGATACTGAGCCCTTACGGACTGGCTGGTACCCTCACCGGACAGGCCTATAAGATGAATGAGCCAGCTGTACGAAAGCTGATGGAGGAGTGGTGCTACTTCTACCCCACGGTACTGAGGCATTGCGAGAGACGCCGCGAGGGGGCTGACCCCACCTATGATCCCCACAGTCATGTGGCTGTCGAGGTCATCGTAGGTATGCCAAAACACCCCCACTGTCGACCCGTTCATTTCAAATCGGAGGCGTCTTGCTTTGAGCTTAAGGCCTGCCAAGGGTTAGAGCATATTTTTACTGTCAAATTATTATTGCAGAATTTTTCACTTATTAAAGTATAGAGGGTAGACAGAATAATGGAAACATCCAACAATAAGAATATTTATTAACTAATAAGGTGGGCTGCCGTTTGCCTTCAGAGCAGCTTGAATCCATCTTGGTATACTGTTATACAAGTTTTCAACCATTTCTATTGGGATATTGGTCCATTGTACCGAACTGGAAGAGAAAAGAGAAAATTTTCTGTAAAGTATGGGCAGAAATAGCTCAAAGACAGTGTTGGTAGAGGGCTTTGCAGCTGTAATTTATGCCAAGTTTTTTTTCTGACATCTAATTACTTTTATATATAAAAGAGTTTTGCATAAAAATCAAAATGTCTACTCGTTATAATTAAAAAATGTGAGATTGCTGCTAGGGGGTCAATACTCTGCTCATGCATGTGAAGAGAGAGGGCCACCTCCCAGGGTGCATGTGTAAAAGCCCGTGTTCATTCCAGGTGGTGTGAGAATGATCTACCCTGCCGCCTTTGTGCTGATCGCCCACGGTGACCTGCCTTTGCGGCAGACCTCATCAGCCCCGGGGACGCAAGGGTCCTGCAGGGACCCCTCCATTTGCAGCATTCCGCTCACACCCCCCACCTCGCCGGAACAGCCCTCCACAGGTATCTCTTAAGCTGCCCGAATTAGCCCCGCTGTTACACGGCTTTACCCAAAATCCAGCCCTAAGCCAAGATCACGAAATACCGTGCTCAGCCGATTACAGCACCACGCGAGACCTCTCAGCGACATCATACTGATCTCGCAACCCGCTCTCCTCGGGCGGCTGGAATTTAACGTCAACATTCGGTATAGTCGAGAACCAGTCTCTTCAAAAGGGTGTAGGCGTGTCTACCTTTTAAAATCAGTTTGGAAACCCAAGAGTAACTTCTGTAACTAACCACGCCCCAACGATATTCATGAATTAATGACTCTTCCTTAATAAAGTGTATTACATGAATACAGATACAATAAAAGCATTTAAGGACCTCTAATCATTAAGGTAGAAAAAACTTGGATTTTGGCAAACAAAGAATATGACCATACCTATTCGCACAGAATACAGACAGTGAACAATATTATACACAACGGTATTCTGTATTCCTGATGTATAGCTTTCCTTTATTCATATCTATGCATTATTTCTGTGAAATGACATGTCCTTGTGTACCCACCGTAACAGGTGACAGTGGCTTTCAGACATCAGCCTCCAGTGTCCCTGGACAGGACAATGGCTTTGGTACTGCCACCTTGAGTCCAAAGCACTCTGGGAAAAATCTCACCAATCAAGCCGTGCACCAAGCCTGGAAGGAATGCTACCTGACCCGGTCGCGGCAAACGTAAGGAGTCGGTCAATAGCGGTCTTTGCTTCTCGGTGCTTATGAAGCAACGTCACACGGCTTTGGCTTTGCTGCGACCATGTCACATGACCACGGCTCCTGTTTTCCCGCAGGCACAGTCTGTCTGGTGTCATTCCCCCGGAGGAAGAGACGGCAACCGGTGTGCCCATGTGGGACTTCATCGATCCTGCAGGCAGGGTGCCGTGTAGCTGTTCCAGGTACGAGAATAATAAGAGTCCTCCGCGGTGTGGTGTCTGCTTGTTTCTATTCTACGTTATTATAAAAAAAAAAAAACATCTAACATTTATTGTGTTTGTCTGAAGTAAAAATGTCTGCCATTAACCTTAATGTAATTGCTATGATCAGAGGTGCAGTTAAATATTTTATGTGTGAGCTGCAATGCATTATTCAAGACATAGCAACTGACAACCTGTTTTTATTTGGAGAACAAGCCTACATTTTCTGATATTGTGTTTTAAAGAGGGATTTTACAAATTCACTCTTGTTCATCACTGCAGCTAGTATTTAGATTTTTTGTTGTTGTTAGATGTTATTTCCTGAGGGCTACAGAATTGGCAGAGGGCTGTATTTGGTTCAGTTATAGATAGAATTAGACATTTGATTGAAATATTTGAATCTAATGAATTCTGAGAGATTTACCGCAAAACCACAGGATATGTATTTTAATGTAGCGATTCCTACTGGATTGCATCAGCGCAGTTCCCTACTTTGGGTTTGTCAATGTGGGGTTCTGTAAGAAAGGCCCTTCTCGTGAGTATGTGCTATAAAAGCGTCTCGGTTTTTGTTTCTCTTAAGGTTGAAGCAGTCCAAGCAGCGTCAACCGAACTCGGTGACACGCACGCCTGCCAACACCCAGCCAGCAGCCAATCCTGCCGCTGCCATTGCCCCCCCCCCCCCCCCCCCCCCCCCCCCCCCCGCCCAAAAAACCCCGAGGACGGGCCACCAACCCCCCAAGGCCCCCGATTAAACCCGGTAACCCCACCCCAGCCCCGCCCAAGCACAAAACAGCCGAGAAGCTGGACAAGCAACCCAAGAGGCCCAGTATGACACCGTTTCACCACAGGCCTTCGCTGGGCCAGGAGGTCTGCCTTGAGCCAGATCCCCCCGGGGGACAGAAGATGGCCTTGGTGGCACTGGAGCCACCGCTGGATTCCTTGCCCAACTTTAAATATCCCAAACCCCTCCCGGCAGGCGGGAAGGCGCCTGAGTCGCCGGTCCAGTCCCCGGTCTCGCCCTTACCCCCCACCCTCAGCCCGCACCCTCGTGTACAGGAACCAGAGATGGCGGAAGTCCCCATGGGCCCCCCGCCCTGCCAGGAATTGCCTCTGGGACCCAGACTGCTGGAGTCCAGTGAAACGGCACTGTACACGGCTTCCCTCGCGCAGGGGGAGGTGGTGGGCTGCTGGTGGAAGGGCTACAAAGCACCCAGCGCCCAGAATCCGGACTTTCGGCCGCCGGAGCTTCACAGCGACCGAGTGGAAAGCAGAGCTGAGATGGCCATCGAGGGTGTTGCGCTTAAGAGGTGAGAAGGGTAGCCAAGTCTTCACACGCACAACCTTGGGGAGAATGCCCATTCAAATACGAAACACGAACCCTCACTATTTTCCTTTAAGAACCCTCGAATTCTCACCAAATCATGTGAGAGTGTCTGGTGCCATGTGACAGAAGTCATATAAAATGAGGTTGCCATAGACAGACAGTCTCTTTTTTTCCCCTTTAATTTTTTTTTTCTCTTTTGAAGCACCTCTTATTTGCAATAGTTTGTTTGAATATATTCACAAAAGTAATTGTTTCTCTGTAACTCTTTGTGAGAGAAAGGGTTTAGTGGTTGTTCGTTTCGGGGAGAGTTGTGTGAGCTGGCCTACGGAGTTTGTGCTGTGGACTATCGACACCCTTCCTAGGTCTTACACACTTCTTTTACTACATTGATTCGGTCGTCACTCTGTGTCTTAGTATTATATTTATTAGTTGTTATGCTTTTTGTGTGTTGTTTATTTTTCCGCAGGAAACGCGGATTCAGTGCTGTGTCACTGGCTCCCTAGCTAGTCTCTGGCTGTAGCTAACCGTTGCTGTGAACAGGGCTCTGCTAAAGTTTCCCCTTCAACCTACTTACTTTGAAAGCTCCCTGGCTCTTTGAGCTGTGGTACACTAGCGATTTGGTGCCGGAAGTGGGTGCACCTGGCAGTACTTTACACCCCCAAGGACGCGTTGGCGATCCAGTCACCACTCCTCGATGCTTTTTCCACTGGTGGGGTCCGAAGTTCAGGTGGTTACAGTACCTGGTAACCTGGCTTGTTGGCCAAGGACCACATGTGCCGGGACAGTCAAGGCCGAGCCACCTTCTAAGGGGGACTCGCGTTGCTGGGAGTTTGGGAGAAGTCTGGGGTTCTTTAAGGAAAATAAGCTATAAGCGATGGTTAATATTTCTATTCCAGGGAACCATGGTTATGATGATAACCCAACGCCTTAACTCATTGTCTGTCCACCAGGCTATTCACACAAACCCACAAGCGCTTCAAGATCTCAGAGGAGCGTGTGACCAAGCACATTCGCACCCTGGGTCTCCTCCCGCACCCTGGGGTGGAGGGACTGTGCGACCCCGGTGACGACCCCTATGCCTTCAAGGATGGGGACGTCGAGTATAGTTTCCCCACCTCCAAGAGAATAAAGGGACAAGAGCGAGACGCGGGCAGAAGGGGGAAGGTGAGCTCACAAGTTATACTCATGCAAAAGCACCAGCTGCCCAGAAGAATTAAGCCAGGGGTGGTATTGAATATTACACACCATGCCTGCCTGACATCACCAAATCCGGTGCTTCACTGCTGCATGCTTTTGTTGACTCATGTATCTGTTACGGATCTCTGTTCCCTTTTCACATTTATGCAAACAATGGTTTTTAAGTGTCGGAACGGTCAGGAGCATGTTTTAGTCCTACCAATTTCAATCTGGTCTTCTCTTGGGTCATTTTTACCTAAGATCACACACAATGTTATTAATAAATGACGGCACATGAAATCAGGTACATTTTTCCATGGAACGCCCACGGATTTCCTGCTATGGCTATAAAACGTCTAGTGTAATCTAGTGCGACTCTGCATTCTTACTTTTGACCTGTATGGACTAACTTTTCAGAGGCTTTGTCAGAGCCCAGTTAGCTCTGATCTATGTGATGAATCCAGCTAATTCAATTCATCAATAGAATCAGGGTATGGCCTGTATTGAAAAGTAAAAATTTTCTACATTCATACCTACTTCCAGAGAGTTTACATTTTAAATGTCAGGTAAACATAACCTGTGTAATAGCCTCATAATAAGAACAAGGTGAAGGTCTTTTAGTCAGAAAGCTGACTCCCAGGAAAAATTGTGCTGTGATGAGAAGCCAATTTCTTTTCAGGGGGATGACACCAGCAGCAACTCTGGAGATGTGCCTGATGGAAAAGACTTCATGTCTATTTTCAGCAGCGCACCTAAATCTGGTAAGGCTTTTCTACAGAAGCGGATACAGTCTGCACCTGTTTAAACTGCAGTCCGAAATGACCACCCTCCACGCCTTGAATTGAAACGTTCTCTTGTTTCTTCTGGATTTTTTCAGACGAGTCCCAGCAGGATGCTGGAGCATCTAAAGCCAATCCTCCTCTCACCAGAGAGACAGACCTGGTCGTCCTTATCTCTGACCTGGAAAACATCTTTGATAATTCAGATGAAGACGAGTTAGGGGTAAGCCCGCCATAAAAGAGATTCCGGTTTGGGGCAGTTTCACATTTTTACAACAGAAGCCTATTTTTACTACACAACGTGTTTACATTGAGATGCAAGCTTGTTTATATGGTTAATTAAATAGTTAAGAGACTGGTTAGTTAAACCAGTAGAGGCACTATGAAATATGTTTAGATGTTTACTACTTTTGCCCCAATACTGTTGTTAAGGCCAGGTTTATTAATTTATACTGTTTTCCTTAGGCCACTTCTCTCCATCAGCATTCAGCCAAGGCCCCCATTACTGGGACAGAAGAGCGCCCACTTGGGAAAGACGGGAGAACTGCAGTGCCATACCCTCCTAGTGAGTCTATCTTTCCAAGTGCATGTCTGGGTAATTCTCACTTTGGGTTGGTGGCAGCTGCTCTAGCATCTCTTTCCCCCTCTCTCTCTCTCTCTCTCTCCTCTCTCTTCCTTTCTCTCTCTCTCTCTCTCCCTCTCTCTCCCTCTCTCTCTCAGCAGTTGCAGATCTCCAACGCATGTTCCCCACTCCTCCCTCCTTGGAGCAGCACCCCGCCTTCTCCCCCGTCATGACATATCGCGATAACCTCAGTCAGGAGCCCCCCACGCCCATGGTCATCGCGGATCACCCATTGGGTCCTCTGAATGCCACACCGATGGCAGAGTTCAGGATGGAGGTAGAAGAGGGCATGGCTAGCCCAAAGGCGGAGGACATAAAAGTAGGCTGATTTAAGAGAATCAATGGTGTTCTCCCATTTGATCTATAGTGCTGTAGCAATGTTGCTGTTATGTTATGGAAATTTGGAATTGGCTAAGGGGATGTTTATCATGAATATTGCCGGGGGAGATCACGCTTAATCCGGCTTGTAATATTGTGCATTCATATTTACTAAATGATTTGAACAAAGTACCACATTTGAGAATGAAATTGATAGAAGATAAAGGAACTACCCAATTTGTATTATAAAGAGATGAATATTAATATTGCGGTGACTGCAAATTCCGCCACACAACATGGCCCGCTGTACATGTTCAAAGCTGAGCGATTGTTTTGGCTGCGCCCCACCTTTCACGACAATTTCACCTCCCCAGGACTTCTCGTTTGTCTACCGTGTTCTTGCCGTACAGCCGCAGATGGGCTGCTCCATGTACGCTCCGCTACGGACCCTACCCAGCCAGCTACTGCCCCCTCTGAGGATACCGGAGAACTGCTACTACCGACCCTCCTGGGCCCTGCCCCCCAAGATGGAGCACCTGCACCTCCCCCCACAGCTGCCGTACACCAGGGACGGTTACGTGTAAGTGGGAGCCGCGGTGTTCTGTGTGGGGCCGCTTTCAAGCCGAACGGTAACGTTCCGGTGCTCGGACACGCTTGCGGTGCAGGAAAAAACGTGGCTTAGTGAGAACAACCAGAGATCTCACTAACCGTACACAGACACAAACGTTGTGTGGCGAGAGGGAACTCTAGTTCCGGACGAGGCAATCGGGTGCAGGACCAGGAATTTGCGTTTAAAATCACTGATCCTTTCTGCGGTGTTACTTATAAGGCCTGAACTGGAACAAAATCCAGTCGATTTTGAATCAGTAACCGGCCTGAAAAGAAAAGGGGTGGTATTGATGCTGTTGATGATTGACATGTATGTGTCTGTATCCTCTTTTCAGCAACGTGCCCAGCGTAAGCAGCCTGCTGGACCAGGACTACATCCAGATGAGCACCCCTCAAACGGGAACACCGGCGGCCGCCCACAGTGCAGCCTCCACGGGCAACACCGGGGGTGGTTGCGTGCAGCCCTCCCCCTCTCCCGCCACCCCACGCTTCTCTGTGCCTACTCCTCGCACCCCCCGGACCCCCCGGGGCACAGGCGCGGCGGGAAGCGGGCAGGGCTCCGTCAAGCAGGAGGGCACAGAACTGAGCTCGCCGGCCTCCTCCACCCCAACCACCAGCCGGCTGGGCCTCAGCTCGGTGGAGCCCTTAGCTCCGCCCGCCCTCCCCGAGGCCCACAGTCTGTACGCCATGCTGCTGCTGTCCGACTCGGTGCTCGACGTCTTCAAGGACTGCAACTTCGACAGCTGCTGCATTTGCGCCTGTAACATGAACGTCAAGGGGGCCGACGTGGGCCTCTACATCCCGGACTCCAGCCGCGAGGATCAGTACCGCTGTATGTGCGGTTTCAGCGCCATCGTCAACCGACGGCTGGCCCACGGCACCGGCCTCTTCCTGGAGGACGAGCTGGACATCTTCGGCAGGGACTCGGAAGTGGGGCGGGCGGCGGAGCGCCGCCTCGCCCTGTGTCGACGGACGCCCCCCTTCGGAGATTCCAGCGCCAAGAGGCCCCAGGAAGGGGGCGACCGCCTGGCCACCTCGGTGGTACGGTTACTCCAGGAGCAGTGTTCACGACCCATCTCCTCCCTCGCCTCTCTCCATCGACCGCCTGGCTGCTCCTGCCATGGCCGCCAGGGGGCGCTGCTGCAGAGCTGGACCACGGACAAGCTTTGGGCAGACGGCAGCGATGGCTGCACGGAGTGCTACAATGCTCTAGTGCAAGGGCAGCAGTACGTGGACAACCCGGCCGGGGGCAAGGTAGACCCGGGCGTTGTGAGGAGCAGCGCCCTCCATGCCTGGCCACACACAAGCGGTGGGTGATTCCGGGCTTCCTGACACTTTTAACACTTTAAAAAAAGGCCAGGGAGCATTGGGATAGAATAAAGGAAGAGTTTAACTTTAAGGGAAAATAAGAAAGGAAGTGGCCTTATAATGGTGTATTTGGAACAAACCCCTCTTGGAAAGCGGGTCAGGAACAGGCCAGCTTGCTCTATGGTGGCGGTTGTCTTGCCCGTGACACTGTGCCTGAGCAGCGGCGGCGTGGCGTGCTCTCTCTCTCTCTGCAGTGCTGGACGTCTGCGTGCTCTCTCTCTCTCTCTCTCTCTCTCTCTCTCTCTCTCTGCAGTGCTGGACGTCAGCGTGCTCTCTGTCTCTCTCACTCTGCAGTGCTGGACGTCAGCGTTCTCTCTCACTCTGCAGTGCTGGACGTCGGCGTTCTCTCTCTCTCTCTGCAGTGCTGGACGTCGGCGTTCTCTCTCTCTCTCTCTGCAGTGCTGGACGTCGGCGTTCTCTCTCTCTCTCTGCAGTGCTGAACGTCGGCGTGCTCTCTCTCTCTGTCTGCAGTGCTGGACGTCGGCGTGCTCTCTCTCTCTGTCTGCAGTGCTGGACG
>JAOYSI010073313.1:12522-54324 GCA_025775065.1 Hiodon alosoides
CTGAAACGAGAGAAAGGGGAGAGACCGAGGGAGAACTGGAATGAGAGAAAGGGGAGAGACCGAGGGAGAACTGAAACGAGAGAAAGGGGAGAGACCGAGGGAGAACTGAAACGAGAGAAAGGGGAGAGACCGAGGGAGAACTGGAACGAGAGAAAGGGGAGAGACCGAGGGAGAACTGGAACGAGAGAAAGGGGAGAGAATGACAGAACTGGAATGAGAGAAAGGGGAGAGACCGAGGGAGAACTGAAACAAGAGAAAGGGGAGAGACCGAGGGAGAACTGGAATGAGAGAAAGGGGAGAGACCGAGGGAGAACTGAAACGAGAGAAGGGGGCGAGACCGAGGGAGAACTGAAACGAGAGAAGGGGGCGAGACCGAGGGAGAACTGGAATGAGAGAGGAAGGTAGAACGACCGCGGGAGTACAGCAATGAGAGAGAAGGGTAATGAGTGAGTTAGAGAGACAGCAGTGTGATTGCCTGTGATTTTGGATTTTCTAGCTTATTAAACATTTACAAGTTAGTTTGCTTTACTCGTTTATTTCTATTTAGAACTGCCAGTAGATCAAGTGGAAATTGCTACAATGTAATGAGATAAAACACTGTCATTCTGCAGGGGAATTGTTAACTTCAAATTACATAATGGCGTCTTGGTAAACCGTGAAGTAGTATAAATATCGCAGACTTTTGCGATATGGATATTTCCTGTGTCAATATCACGATGTCCACTAGTTTTCTGTAGGTCGTTCCGCCCTACCACCCCTATTACACGTTGAGGCAAGAGAAGTCTGAGTGCTGCACACATATCTTCTGTGGGCCGCCGAGAGAGAGTAAATAGCCCTTAGATTACAGCCCCATGTCCCCATTAGGGACTCTGAGACGAAGCATTATCCCTTCACAAAGTATAAAAAAACACATTGGACACATAGTCTACAGATGGCTACAGGTCTCTTGTTTATGAATAAACGCGTATGGTTTGCTTTTCCTGACTTTCAGCAAGCTGCTAAGTCAAGTTTTGAGCTGCCAGGGTTTGCCTCTGCTTTTCCTTTGTCCCAGCTCAGCAATTCTGCACGAGTGACCCAGATAAGACAGCGCCAGGTGTCTTCTTTAATGTGACATCCTCTTGTTAGATGTGTAGTGCTGCCGGGAAGCCAACCTCAGCTCTTTTCAGGGCTAGCTGACCATGGGGACTGTTTCGTGGGTTTTCCGAGCTCAGAGCCTCACAGGGCTTTAAGGTGCTGTGAAACACTGTGAACACAACAACACACGTTTGATGGGGGGAGGGGTTGAACCCTCTTTACGCTATATGAAACTATAATGTTTTTTCCATAACTGTGAGCACTAGAGTAACTGTCTTCTTCAGGGACTTTCTTCCAGAGTTATCCATTTATTTGTTTTTATAAATAATTTCAAAGTAGTTTCAAACTTTTGAATCTTCAGCCATATGGTCAGGCTAACAACTGTCCCCAATTAGGAGGAGCAGGGAAGCTAAAATAATCAAAACTATTTAAAACAAAATAAATCATTCCCTGAGAGTTACCCAAAGACATTTATTTTTTAAATGTAATAATATTCTTCTGATTCAAGATTGTCAATCTCGCCTATCATAGTTTTCATGTGTCCATCGCGGATGGTTTAGCCTATACCCATGGATGGGTTTGATGAATCTGGCACAAAAACACAGGACCAGAATGCCCTATCGCATCTAGACACACAGAATAAATAATTAATGGGAGAGCAGCGCGCAGCTCATTAAAAGGCTGGCAGCTCCCCGAGAACTTTGTGCATGCCAGCCGTTAGCTGCACCCACCCAGGGGTGTGCATGGCTGCCAGTGAGTCTGCAGAGTAGAACTGCCTCGCAGGGGTGGCAGACAACACCCAGGGAACAGATCGCATCTTTAAGCAGAGCAGTGCGCGCCAGCAGTAGGCAAGCCAATCGCCATGTCTGAAGCCAAGGCTGCACCATCTGCCTCTGGTGGAGCAGACACAGCCCCTGTGACGGTGATCTCTTGCCAACAGAGACGGTCCCCTTTAGAGCCTGAACAGGAGGAGATGGAGATAGAGATGGAGAAAAAATGGGTGAAGAATGATGGAAAATACCTTTTACAACTTCCCAATTGATTCATATGGGCGATGGGGAAGTCAACAGAGAGGTATCAAGACTGGAAGCCATTCGGGCCCAGTGACAATGGTAATGTGGATTGTTGGGTAGGAAACAGCTGTGGGACATCGGGGGACTGAGTTTGAGTTTACGTTACAAAAGAGTGAAAGGGGAAAGTGGATGTTTCAGAGACAGCACGCGAGGGGGCGGAGGAAGATGAGGGGTCAGTGGTTTCAGAAGAAAGGGAGCAGACAAGCAAGAGCTGGAGAAGATGGGTTTCGAGCAGATGGCAGAGCTGAGGACTCTATTGATCAGAGGGTTCCAGTGTGGAGAGTCAACCCACTGAGGTTATTTACAGCTTGGGGTGGGGGTTCAGCCCCATCGCAACGCGCCTCTTTGGACGGGTGTCTGATTTACTGCGCATCCCTGCCATCCCCTTCCAGGGACCAGGGAAGCCGTTAGCGGCGCGCAAACGATTTTGTGAGCGTGTGACTCTGACATCAATGCGAGTGGCGAGAGGCGAATGGCGAACCTCTTCCTGCCTCCATTCCAAGCTCAGATTTAGACTCTGATCATCGTCCTATCATTGCCCATCATGAGCTCAGATGAGTTTGACACTCGCAACGCTTTGTTTCGCAACGTTAAATAACATTAACGAATAAAGAGACTAATCTGTGTACCATGCAGGAGTAGCGCTGCATTAAAAGACGGAGGGGTAGGGGGGCAATGGCCGCGTCCCGTGAAGCGGGGGCCAGGTGGCGAGAAGGGACTGCAGAGATGAAACAGACCTCCCTCATACAGAGGCGGGCATTCCACAGAAAAAAGCGCTCCGACACGGCCGGTCAGAATTCATTTCTCCGGATTTCCTTGATCTTCGCCAGGATAAGACTCCAGTTTGAGTCTCCGCTCAGCCCAACTCACTCTCACTCCTGTCAAGCGCAAGACGGTGACAGGGTATACAAGCCAATATATCAGTCAATGAAATTCAGAAGAACGTTTTTATAAAGATGCCAACGGACAGCTGGAAAAAAGCTGGCATATCTTTCAAGCGTAACTTCAACAGCTTACCACGACAAGCACGTGACACGTGGACAGACCTGCAGACCTACACCAGCGGAATGATGGGAAGTCCCCTGTAGTTAATAAGAATGCCAAGCCGTAACCTCACGCAGTCACAGAGCATGCAAGCCCACTCTTTCAGGAAACGCCATGAAATGATTTAGAAAAAAGGAAACTTGAGCCTGAATCCAATCTACGCCCTGAAAGAGGAGACAAGGAATATGGTTTTCCCCCCTCCTAACTTTCCCTTCAGCTTCCAAATCGGATTAAATTCCAATCTTAACTATTGTTCACAAATTCCTGATGAACTGAAGTGAGGCAACAAATGTGGGTATTCCGCTGTCTGACACTCAAACAAACCCTCTACACTGTTTTCAAAGTTTCCCTGCAGGCAGAGAGCCATACCACACACGGTCACAAATAACAAAGTTAAACAGGGGCCCCACCCAACCGCTGTCAGCGGCAAATTCCATCAAGGGGCCACGCCCCAGCTCTGCAACTCCCCTACCTCAGTTCAGGGATGTGGGGAGAACATTGCCGCTTGTGGAGAGAGCAGAGGGGTAGAGGGGGAGCAGTGGTAACGGAGCTGTGGGCGGATGCTCAGATAAGGGCACTCGTCACGCATAAAAGCCCTATCGCTCACCGCCAAAGCCACAGAGAAAGTCCCCGCTCGGCCTGAAGAGGACCGTTTACTCACGTCAATCTAAACTCTGACCCCCAGATACGAGAAGCTTCCCAGTTATAAAGCACCGTGCATTTAATATTCCACACATACAATGGAGCATTCCAGAAGGTTCCGTAAAAAAGTTCCATTCATTTCGCTCACTGAGTTTATACAATAAAATGTCAAAAAGACCTGGCAGCTTTGGCATATGAACCAATCAAATCAACAAAAATATACATCCATATACATATACATACAGTCTCAGTTAACAAGCACTCACAGATAGCTCAAGAACACAAACTCATTGCTAATTGCAGCAGACAATACGGCAAACAGTTTACACTATATTGCGCTACAATTTCATAGATTTAGAGTTTGATTTGTTTCACCGTTACAAACCTTCTCATTCACGTTTGAATACTCCAACTCCATTCAAACTCGAATACCATTCAAAGTCCCGAATACCGCCCCCCCCCCTCCCCCTTTCTCTTAATGCGAGACGTCTCCCTCCCCTCCAGACCCATAAACAAGCCCGATCAAGGAGGGCAATAAGAGGAACATCTGCTCCAGGCGCCTCTGACAGCCCAGGCCTCCAAGCGGGTGGGGAGATGTGGCACTCTGTTCTGTCCCCCAGACTCCGCCAATGAATTGGCACATCCGAGGGCCGCGAGTGTTGAGTGTTGCCGAAGGCACGCACGCACGCGTCATTACGTTTGTTTTAGAAACGCTTTTCTGGTTCTGCCCTCTCTCCCACCCCCTCGCCCTCTCAACACAGAACAGGATCCAGCCGACGCCCTCTTTATTGCTGAACCGTGGAAAAGAAATAAAAGTCACAAAAAGTAAATACTGTGTCGTTTCAAAGCCCTGGCATAAATCGTTACTTAAGCTATTATAATAGAAATTCATCGATGCAAGGAAACCAACAAAGGTCAGTTAGAAATTCCCCTCATGAAAATCTTTGTAATATGGGGGTACAAGGGAGAACTCTTGGTTGGGACCGTCAGACATATTTATTAGAACACCAAAAAACGTTTCCAACCCAGTACTCCCAAAGGTTCAAGAGACACCTAAATTAGCTGGCCTCTTTCTTGCACATAAATCACTCTGCACGTTTTGCAGAAAAAATGATCACATCTATTCCTTGGGGGGAATGCAAGATGAAGGTTGCAGAATCGTTTCCTGTAGTGCGCATTCATGTGAAAGGCGCACATGTTCTGCAAAACACAGGTTTTAGGGGTTAGAGAAATCAACAGTGTATGAATAAGTGCATGCATGAGAAAGATATCCGTGTGTGTGTGTGTGTGTGTGTGTGTGTGTGTGTGCGCACATGTGCGTTTGTAAATGACATCTAAATGAATGTGGAAATTCTGCCACCCACGTATATATTTCCATCGCTCCATTCTGGCTTTGTTTCCTTTGGAAAACTGATTACATTTTAATGCAGTGTCATCATGTGGGGGGGGCTCTGCCAACAACAACCATTTTCAAAAGCATCTTTAAATCAAACCAAACCGGCTGAGAACATCCGCACTCAGGAGTATTGTGCAAATGAAGCCTTGAAACTTGGGAGGAAAAAACAATTCTCAACAGTCCCGTCCCTACTGTGCCGCTCGCCCAGACAGCACTGGTCACGCTGCTTTCAGACAGCAACCACAGCGACTGCTGGGGCTTTTTATAGCCCAAAGGGATCGGGACCAGAGCAACGACCTCTAGCTTCCAGCATGGTAGTGAGGAGCTTCTCCCCAAGCTGGAGCTCTCTGGTCCAAAACCACAGCGGGCTCCCCGGAGTTCTCTCGCTCATCCACAGAACCGGCACTGAACACAGGCATGGGAGCAAGGCCTCCACAGATGGTCGGAAACAGAGCAGAACGTCATCCCCCTACACGGCCGTTTCTATGGTAATGATTGCTTCCTAGCTCTGTCTGGTCGCACCAAGGTCCCAAAATTCCACATTCTTTCCATAAGGTTTAATCTGTCCGTCTGCAGTAATAAGAAGTGTTGAGATACTGATTAACTGATTAGCCAGTGAGACAACTCCTGTCCGTCAATCCACTGACTGAACACCTTCACAAAAGTCACCTCCCCACTACATTATTAGAGAAGGCTTACGACAGGAAGTCAGCTTAATACTTTGTTAAAGGTGGCGTTTAATGTTTGTGGTCAGTCCAAATGCCGCTGAAGCGGACCTCCAGGCTAACAAAGCTAATTTAGCCATATCAGGACTGTGGTCACGTAGGCAGTGGTATATTTGAGGCACAACAGAGAGAAAATACATTTGGATCTATTGCAATGCTGCACAAAGAATGTAAATATAAAATTCTCCCCTCCTCCATCAAACCCATCACATACACACAGACATCCACACAGAGACAGTTGTTCCCACACGCAGACGCCTGGGTTAACCCTGCCATTCACTTGGGCGCCAGCCCTCATCAAGAGGACTTTTGGGCTGGTTTTGGTGATGAAAGACAGACAGCCTTTGTATGGCGAGCAGCAGCGGGCAAAAATATAAAGGCGCCAATCAGGACCGGGAGCTACAGCGTCCGCGACGTGTCAGCCTCCTCGACGCACCCGCCTCCTTGATTCGCCCGCCACCTCGACGCGCCTGTGATGCCCCTGCCTCCAAAGACGCATCATCTGCCTTGACACGCCTGTCACACCCTGGCCTCCGCAACGTGCCTGAGACACCCCTGCCTCCAGTACACGCCAGCATCCGTCACGCGCTTGTGACGCCCTGCCTCTGTGACGCGCCCATGCAACGCCCATTCTAACCATGCCGCAAAGCAGTAGCAGACGTTGAGAGGACACTGGGGTGACCTTGCGTTTCTGTGCAGGAATGCAGTGCCGTCCCCGAGCAGCCACCTCTCTGCTCCTGCTGAGTGCAGGGAAATGCTATCCGTGGCCATCATTTATTCAGTGGTTACCAGCCGCCAAGGCCAGGTCTCTGTTTCATGGTGTGAGCTGGTTCCAGTGAAATAAACACATCCAGAATGAGAAGGAGACAACTAATCCCCTCTGCAGACAGGCCCCCTCTGGGACCCCCCTGCACTAATCTGGGACAACCCAGGACAGATGATAATAGGGTTTATGGAGAGGGGTACAGGTGTAAGACCGAAGCCCTCTGCCCCATTCACATAAACGGCTTATAACGAAGCAAGGGGGAGTCAAGTTAGACTTCCAATAGCTTCCGCAGAGGGGTGAACCGCACCCTAAAATATTAGTGCTCTCCCAACAAAGTAGTGCTCTACCACTTCCCTCCACTCCGCAGGGCACACTTCCCTCCACTCCACAAGGCATAGATTCTAATCTCGACCAAAGTGGCTTGCCATCTACAGTAAAAATTCAAGTCCACCCCTATTTCCATGAACTAGTCATTTCAAATTGACTAATAAACTAAAATACAGAGGTGACTTTAGTCAATGAGTGTAACCCTTGTCCTTAAGCTGAGGTTTTCAAGGCGGCCATGTTGCCCATTGGACCGCAGCCCGCCAGGGCTAGGATAAATGTCTCTATGAGAATATAATGATCCATCACAGAGATGTCAGATCAAACAGTCTCAAGTAGGTTCCAACAAGCCGGCAGTTCTGCCAAAATAGAGGGTCGCCCCACCTCCGTCCCTAGGGCCCGGTGAAAATCACGCCTCGCGTGCAAGCTCAGTCAACCACATGGTTTTCCTCTCCCCCTGGCGTTACAGGGTGGGGACCAGACGGCATCTCGCTATCCAAACGAACATGGCTGCTGAAAAGTGTGCACAGGTCTTAACATCTCAGAGTACAAAACTGACTCGTCAAAAACGCAGGACAGCACCAAGACAGAAGGCGAGACCTGCGCCCAATTTACACGCATCCCAAACTGAGCCACGTCTACACAACTCACCCCTGCTGAAGCACAACTGATCAAAACAAAACAGTCATCGAAACAACAGGGGGGCCACAACCCTGGTGACGTGATCGGCTTCACAGCATGGGGCTCCAACCGTTGGTGATTAGCGTCCCCATTTCAGTCAAAGTGAACAAGAGAGGCCCCTCTGGGCCCCCGGTCCTCCGACACATCCAGCACTTCCTGTGCCGGACATAACCTCCATGGCAAAAGGCCTTTAAAAATCGGCACCGGCGATCTGTGGGGGGTGAACTCTCCCCCAGACACTTCTTGTCCAAGAGGGGACGTGGGAGCTAGGCAAGACGTGGGAGCTTAACCGATCTTGAATTTTTGGACCCCATCAACCAGGCATTAAATGGAGTGAACAATTACGGTACTGCTAAAGTAATTAAGTATGAAAGCTTTTCAGTCTGAGAAACTCTGGAGAAAACCCAGCATAAGACAATATGTTGTATTCCCAAAGGAAGGCGCTCCAAGGTTTACAGCCATTGCCGAAGCCAAAAAAATGATTTTGTATTTACAAATTTTATTATTATTTTATTTATTTTTTTAAATCAAGCGAGTTTACTATTGTCCACTGTGAGCCATTACTGAGACACTAATTGATAAATCATATGTCCAGCCTATGGAAATACACCCCTCTAAGCTTATCTCATCTCAGTAACGAGCTGCAAGACGTCTCAAGGTGGCGCCTGGGGTCGGGCCTGGGGCAATCTTGCAGATTTAATGCAGTGCTATAAGAAACCAAGGCCAATTCCAGTCAATTGAGCAAACTGTGAATACCAGTAATACCTAATCCCGAATACTCTCCTCCTTTTCAAAATTAAGGATAGGTATGGATATATAAAAGTACAAGGGCGAGCGTTTTCCCGCGCCGTCTGCCCAGGGGACATGGGCATTTACCTAACCCGTGCGCTGGTCTGGATAAACAAACTCGAACACATCTCGAAACACAGAGGAAGCCTGTTGCTTTGAAGCCGGAGGTTCTGGAACGTGACATCGCCATGTCCTCGGTGAGGGCTCCTAAATAACCAGTCGCAGGCCACGAGAAGCGTTTCATTAAAAAGCCTCCATCTGGCTAACTGCTTACTAACCCTGAGTGGAAGCCAGCCGCAGCTGAGGAGCGGGGACGCCCCTCACACTGGAAGCCATTTCCCAGATAGGCTTGGGAAAAACCGCTTTCCCTGATTGCCGGCCATGCAAATATTAAATATAAATATAAAAACTTCCTTCAGTTCCCACAAATGCAGTTGTAGTGTCCGCTTTGAGGATCTGGTTACCGGCCTAAACTGGGTGCTTCGTGGCCCAATCCGTGTTGCCCCAACCGAGCATGTCCACAAGTCACTTAACTTTTACACACACCAAACCTTGAGGCCTCCTAATCTGAGATAACGCGTTGGTCTTTTCTTTGGTTTTTCATAGTCCCGCAAAAGTAGACAATTCTGCTTCTACTAACCCAACCCCACCTATGCTCAGATAACAACATTCCGTTCATGGCCTAAACTGAAAGAGCTAGGCTGAATCCAAAACTCAAGCCTTTTGAAACCGACAAAGTCCACTTTGTTCATCTCAGATAACAATTCTACTGACGGATATGATAGGTAATAAATCCAAATGGGAAAAACTAGGAGTTTTTTGGGGAGGGGGAAAATATATTCTTGGTGTCAGAGAAAGGACAAACGCATGCAATGTTTAACCTAAACTGAGCTCCTCCCAAATGTAAAGAACACAGTAAAACTTTTAGAGTAGCAACGCCGTGTTCTCCATACACCGACACACAAAGACATTCACACAGACACACAAAATATTCTGACCATCACAAACGAAATGAGCACATAGAAGTTGCCACAGCTGGAAAAGATTTAGCCAAACAATGTAGCTGGGAGTCGGGCTACTCTGAGGCCCTTCGGACAGCAGAGTCAGACACTTCGCCTTTGCACCACTTCATATTCCGACTTGAAGTCATGACAGGAATGTTCATCGATCTCCGTGGCAACCAGGGGCTGACTGGGAAATTCTTTGCTGGCACCTACACTCACTATGTTTAAAAAAAAAAAAAAGGTTTTTGTCTGGCATGCAAGTTTTGGCTACAGTTGTGACAGGAACTTTCGTTTTTCTCTGCAAAAAAAGAGCACAGTTGTGAAAGGCGCCTTTACTCGTTTCAAAACACCCAATTAAGCTGCCAAGTTACAAGCGAGAGGTGTACCAAAGGAGGCTCCCGCGCTAACTCTGACACAATCAAGACCCCTGACATATCGCAGCTTTAAACCACGGCCACACAACCACAACATAAGATTTCCCTCCTTACCTGCAGTCCAGTCTGTGACTACAACGGCACATCACCCGAGTAAGAGTGGTTCGGGAAGCATGTCTGGGACCAGCAGAACGGGCATCCCTTCCTCTGGCTCTGCGGTGAGATGGATCGGCATTCCTGGTCTTTACGGCCCCGCCCCGTGCTCAGACGGGTCACCCATGCGCGGCAGGACACACCTATCTGAGCCCAAACATCTGGTTTGTCCCGGACGCGTCGCTGCACACCACGGGCCTAGGCTATGGAACTGAAGCAGCTCCCAAACAGGGGCTTTACAGTAGTGATGACCGTGAGCTTCGAGGACCTCCCACGGACCATGAGAGATTTGTAGTGTTGTGTTTCAAAAGATAATATAAAGCCGTTTGGCTACGATTACAGTGTATGAAAAGTAAGTATGAAAATGCGGTGGGCGATATCATGTCATCTTTAGTAAACTGAGGTTATTCAAATGCCTTTTTCCCCTGGTGTTTATTCACAAGGAACATGGTAAACCTCATTCCTGTCAAAATAACCGAGGAGCATGTTTCATGTCGACTGCACAGTTGCAGGGCCAGAAATACTGTGGGGACTGCAGTGCACGCAGCCAAGTTCCACAGTGGAACTGGACCTCATGTTCTGGTACCTAATCTTGTACCAACGAGCCGAAAGACAGAAAAAAAGGAGTGGGATAGGAATATGGCAAAGGAGAGAAGAGACAGAGGACAGCGCAAACAAAACCCAGAGCCCCAAGGGTTAAGAACAGGGTGTGAGGGGAAGGAGGATATCTCGAGAGCTCGCTAAAGGGACACCGTCGATTTAAAGGACAAAAGGCTAACACGCTCAAAAAAAAAAAACGCTCAATTGAAAATTCTGCCCCAGAGAGTAGTTTATTGTTTCTATGGGCATGGACAATTTTTCATTGAAGGAAAAGAAGAAAAAAAATAACAACAATAACCGTCTTTGGCATTCAGACACATTTGCACGAGCAGTAATTCACTGGGTCTGTTCCCTTTAGAAAATATGGCATCGCCATAGCAACCGCACAGGAGTCTCTCTCTCTTTCTCTCTCTGTGTAACGAATCAGACAGAAAGCTGGACAGGGGTGAGAAAAAGCAAAATGTCTGTCTGCTTGTCTGTACACATCAGGTATGGAACATGGTGGCATCTATTGTTCTAAGATGGAACTCTTTCCGAGATTGTTACAAGGGGCGATTCCCCTATTTTGTTGATCGCAGATAAGATGTAGCTGTAAAGGGGAGCCTTTTCAATCGTCCACCAGCAAAGTATTCACTGATGTAGATCCGTCAGACATCTTAGTGATAAATGACTTACCGCAGATATGCAAACAAAAGCCTGTCCAAATAGAGAACAAGAAAGCCAACGCAAAAGAAAAAAATGAAGGACCCATTTTAGTCAAAGTTCAAAGGCAATGTTCAAATCAACAAATTAACGGATTTCTTTACATGAATGTCTGGTATACGCATTGGCCGAAATATGCAAGCCTAACTGCTTTCTGGTGCAATTAAAGCCCCAAAATATATTACTGGCCCCATCTCATACCCAACAGTTTTCCACACAGCTTGACATTGTCAGAAGATGACATCCAGGTAGCACTCCGGCCACCAGCATGAAGCAAAAGTCAGACAGAGGACATAAAAGACAGCAGACCAACAATGATAGCAACGATGGAGAAATAATCCAGACAGTTTAGATCCAAACAGCACCACCGATACTGGGAATATTAGCCGTTGTTAAAACCCCAGGTGAGGACCACCTGATAGGAATACCAGTGGTTTCATCTGGCCCAACTCTAGTTCACTCCAGAGATCAGAGCAAATGAGCAATGAGGAGGAAGTCAGCACGCTCCTCTGTGAGCAACAAGAGCTTCCAGATGTGGCAAACAGAACTTTTGAAAAATGATTTCAGAACTTTATTTAAAAAGGAAGCAACGTGGAGAATTACAGAGGCTGGTTGGGTGGACTTTCAATAAATTCTACTGTTGTCCAAGTATTCCTTCGTTCTCTGCGCAGTTTACGTGTACTTCAAACGCCTGTGATGATAGGGTGAACTTAATCATACAATTAGTAAAGGGGTTTACTCTGGAAGAACAGTTAAGAGTGGCAGTCTGGTCCCTGTAAAGTGAAATTTCTCCGATCGTTAATTTACGACGTCTTGTTTGCAGGGGATACTTTTATATGGACACACAACAGCGCAGATGTACAAGGTAAGAAAACGGATATCCCAAACTCAGATTTACCACAGCGGCAGCTGTGTATTAGTACACAGAAAGGGCATCGCCCACAGGGAAATGTCTATATGACATACAGAATATAGAAAACATGATGCGTGTTCTAATGAATGGACACCTTAAAATGGTTTTTGAATCGTTTCGCAGTTAGAATTTTTTTTTTTTTTTTTTTTTTTTTAATAGAAGGAAACGCTTCCTGTGTTCTCAAGAGCTGTTTTGATTTTTTTTATCCACCGAAAGACAAAAGATGGAAGTGAGTACAGGCTACAATTTCTCTCTACAATTAATTTAGCAACTAGTAAGATTTGGTTTTACGGAATATGAATCACAACAAAAACGTATTTTATTTATATTAAATCACCCACAGTATTAAAACATTTGTAATCGAATAAAAACTCGAAAGTTTATAAAGTGAAGTAGTCTTTTATACGTTGTAATGCACCTTTTTATACGCATTAACATGAATGCTATAACCCAACTCTGATAATGATAGTTCTTATAAGACTACAGTAACTATAGTTACCGGTCAAGCTACTTCATTGCATGTCGGCCTTCTAAAGTATAATTCTTATTATAATATGATACATCCTAAAATACATCTTACACTAAAGTTTGTATTTGCCATAACAATGTTTCAATACAAATTCCTCGATTGTCAGTTCCCATCAAGCGATTTTAGCAGTGACAAGTCAAGTCCTGTCACGAGAAAAGAATGCCGGAGAACTAGGAATTCTTTAATGCAACAGTAAATATACAGCCGCGTGGCTTCCAAAAATGTGTTCAAGCTAGCTATAGTACAATAACTATGTGGCTGAATTTAATTTCATTGTTTATTATTAGTGCACTCATTGACCATTACACCTACCAAAACAACGAAGTCGAGCTTGACTAAAACTCAGCTTGCCAGCTAACTTACAACACTACTATATTAGCAAGCAAAGGAAATTCTAACGATAACAAAATGTAATTCGCATGCACAAACTTCACGAAATCCCCGAAATACATGACACATGGCGAGTTATTTAAGTACTATTAGTGGAATTAAACTATGTTATCGCTGTTGTAAAAGTAATTTCACATTGGCCTTTACCTAAACTAGCCGTTCGGACTTTGCACGCTACAATACCCTCAAATGGCAAGAACAGGGCTCCCACTTCATTCCTGCACGGAGTTCTGCCGTGTTGTCATTCGATGACCTGCTGCTAGCTAGCTAGCAACCTCTGTAGCTGATGTTTCTGCACTTCAGCGTCAACCTTACCAACAGGATCAAATAAAAAGGAATATAAACCAACCTTGTTGTTGTTTGATCGGGTATTTCCAATGAAATTGTTTCTTCTGACTGTGTTTAGTGAATTATTAAAAGACTTGTTTGCGTTCTCTCCTCTTTGCAGAAGAATATCCTTGAGGAAAGCAGAGTATGTGGAGAGTAGAGGGGGTGGGGCATAAGGCGAAGGCGGGTTTTGAAAACCACGAATGTAAGTGACAGGTTGAGAGGCTGTCTGTTAGCCGATCTGAACGCAGAAAAGAACAAAACGTAGAAAGTCACAAGGGTGCAATTTACTGAATAAGAGTCGTGGACTACTGTGGTTAGGCGAATCAGATGGTCGTTCGGGTCGCAATATTCCGATTTATTGCGTTTGTAGGAGCCTACAGCTGTAAAATTATCTAACCTTTTATTATCTATCTTTGAAGTGTTTCTTTAATTGTTTCCTATTCTTTCTGTTTAGCTTTGTCCGTGCAATCCATTTGGGTTTATATGTAGCGTAATCTTGCTCTGCAGAATCAGCCGCTTGGTTGTGCCGACTTTATGTTAGCTATGTTTCTTTGTCTTTCTACTTGACGTTAGCAATAACGTTTGCGTTGGTGTTTTGTGTATGCGTTAAAAACGTGCTGTAATCCATATCAATAAATCTACTTTTTTATATATTGCTCGCCCTGTTTATGTTATTGTCGTATTGTTGTACTGTTATAGTAATTATAACTTTGCTGAACTGTTTTTCTTATTTGTGCTGTACTCTTCTCGTGAACCCAACTAAAATGATTACAGCAACAGCTACGTGACTATGTGTGAGTACATTTATATTATTTGGACCAAATCCTACAAACCTAGATCCGATAGAATACATAAGTAAAACGTTATTAAAATGTGTGGTGCTATTGTACCTAGCGATTTATTTTATATCAATTGAAAGCATCTGCTCAGAAATAAGCTGATCAAACATGACATGACTCTGGATAACTATCACGCCCACATCCTGCAGGACCCTGTGAAATCCGTGCCGATATTTACATGCAGTCCCCAAAACGAACGCGACTGCCCTTCCACCCCCTGCCAATGTCTGTCACTACTGCCAGCTGCAAGAGAGGGTTTCCCAGGGAAATTTTAGAGGGGTGGGGATGATGGTGAGGGAAAATGTGTGGCTGGGGGAAGGGAGTAATTGAAAACGGAGTGTTTACATGGAGGCCTGGCCAGCGGAGTTAACAGGTGGGGATCAGTGGACAAACCTGCAGTACCGAGCAGAGGTGCGCCCTCGTGGCGCCAGTTTCCTTTATGGGGAGTAGATCGCGCTAATCACTAGTCATTATCCACGTGATGTGAGACTGCACCCTTGTGGTATGTCAGCGGAAAATTCTCGGAAAAGTTGCGTTAGTGCCCTGTCGAGAGATGGGAGTGCAGAGGTGCTGGTACCGTTCAGATTGCCGGGATGAAAACTCCACAGGTGCAGAAAAGAGGATAGGAGGAGAAATGGTTAAAACAGGTGGAAAAACAAGAGCATGAGGGGACACCCCCCTTCGGCTCATCTAGGTGTCAGAGTGTGTGTAAGGCAGGGAAATTCCCACTCCAGAAGAGTTTCCTCTCCGCTCTGAGGCTGATGAAAAAACTAGCCAGGGACCTGGCATAGCCTTTGTCCAATGGAATCAGTCTACATGTTTTTTGTAAGAAGCATTCTCTTGAAAATCTTCAGGGGGCCTCATCGTTTTCATTCAGTCCCGTAGCTTGTGTCAGTTCTGGCTAGGTGGGGAGGCTCTCTTTCTTCCTAGGTTATCAAATCACTGCAGTACCACGTAAACATTTAGCAATTACTAAAGGAAACCATCCCCAAGACCATCTCTGCCTCTTGGTACAGATCTGCGTATGAAGCCTTTTTCCAGCATGAATATTTATAAATAAAGGCCACACTGCACCCTAGAGCTCAAAAGGGGTCCTATCATCCAGGAAATTATGTGCAACAAAGGCAGCCTCCAAATATAGATAGAACCAGCGTGACCTCAGCTTCAGCACCACAAGTCTGCCTGCAGGTTCATTCACAACTACTGTGCTGTTGGAGTGCAAAAGGCCCCCGTGCCTGTTGTTAGTTCTATTTCATTTCAATTTCCCTTTCTTTTTCTTCATGGGACAGATCAAACTGTGGAAAACTTTAACATAATCACCTGTAAAGCTTCGTATGACTGTGACACGTCTGTTTTAACCACGAAAAAGTGAAAACTGAACACAATGCGGAATAGACGCTTAGATCAGCAAGCAGAATGGAACCCCCTAATGCCAGCACCACAACCAAGGGCTTTTCCACCATTGTCTGCAATCTTGCTTTTTTAGCACTCTTTCACTTTCCTACTGATCATAGCTGGCCCCTTTCACTTCAGTCATCATTTCAATTCCGAGCTGAGGGTTTTTGTGTGAAGCAATTCGTTTAAGCAAATGTTTAATAAGGCGGTAAAATGATGAATGGACATTAGCGGTTGAAAATTGAGCTTTAGATTAGGAATTAGGAATTTAATACATTTTGTTAAAAGTTACGAGAAATGTTTTAAATTAAACAGCAGGCATTTCACAATTTGTAACAACAAATAGAACATGACTGATATTCCTGCAAACTGCAGAAGCCTGGAAGCTGTCAAAAACATTCTTTGGTTACACCTTGATGTATAACTTGGCTGGATGACGGGTTCTGCTGCTAAAAGTCCCGTCTCATATCATGCTTTTGGAAGGCTTACATGGTGTGTACTGTGTCTGTATTGGACATACAGACACCCCAGGGTGATATCCCGAAAATAGCAGGAATAGAGTCCTATTATATAGAATCTGGATCTTGTTGCTGCAGACCTTGAGCAGTGCCAAAACATTTGGCCCAATTCTTGCTAAACGTTGACTTGCTGCAGTTCCTCTCTTCTGATTGGCCCTGAACATTCCGTATGGGCTGCGTAGACTGCAGTATTAAATGGATGGTGACCTGATGGTGGGAGGGTTAGCCAAGCTGTTTTAGTTGACGTGATCATTTTTATTAATAATTCTAACATTCTTTGTTTTTTGTTTTTTTAAATAAATAGCATTTCCATGTGTGACTATGTAGATAATCTATGTATGTATATGTGAGCTATATACGTGCTCGCACAAGCGCACACCATGTGGTCTAACATAAGAACCACATGATCACTTGCGATACTGGCCATCCCGCAGGGACTTTCCACAGATGGCTCTCTGATTTTACAATAAAAACAGTATTTTTTTTGGACTTTGAATAGAGGAAGTTGGTTTAAAAAAAACATTAAGCACAATGACTTAATGAAATACCAAATGGGCAGCAATCTTCCATACCACGTTTCGTTTGAACCTTCAAACCCTTTAGGTGGAATAGCTGGTTTCTGGAAGGAAACCTGACCAAAATAAAAAAAATTAAAAGAGCCAAATCAAATTGAAAAAACAGCTTTGCCCCTCTTGAAAGATTGTTGAATAGTTTGGGTTTTTGTGTTTTGCACAGACTCAGACTTCAGTCTCCTGGCCTTGAGACATGCTCGAGTGCAGACCTGACACAAGACTCAGACTTTAGTCTCCTGGCCTTGAGACATGCTCGAGTGCAGACCAGACACAAGACTCAGACTTTAGTCTCCTGGCCTTGAGACATGCTCGAGTGCAGACCTGACACAAGGCTCAGACTTTAGTCTCCTGGCCTTGAGACATGCTCGAGTGCAGACCAGACACAAGGCTCAGACTTTAGTCTCCTGGCCTTGAGACATGCTCGAGTGCAGACCAGACACAAGACTCAGACTTTAGTCTCTTGGCCTTGAGTATTGCTTCCATGCAGACCCGACACAAGCAGGCCCATGTGCGTGCTTGTGTGTGTGTTTGTGTGTATGTGGGACTGTGTGCATTTGTGTGTTTTTGCGAGTGTGTGTGTGTGTGTGCGCATGTGTGTGTGTTTGTGTGTATGTGGGAGTGTGTGTGTGTTTGTGTGTTTTTGCGAGTGTGTGTTTGTGTGTGTGTGTGTGGGTGTGTGTGAGTGTGTGTGTGTGGGTGTGTGGGTGTGTGTGTGCGCATGTGTGTGTGTGTGTTTGTGTGTTTTTGCGAGTGTGTGTGTGTGTGGGTGTGTGTGAGTGTGTGTGTGTGGGTGTGTGTGTGCGCATGTGTGTGTGTTTGTGTGTATGTGGGAGTGTGTGTGTGTTTGTGTGTTTTTGCGAGTGTGTGTGTGTGTGTGTGTGTGTGTGTGTGTGTGTGTGTGTGGCTTGGTGTCTTTGTGTTTCCCCTCCAATAGTCCCTTTCAATTTTATTGCTAAACTTCCCTTTCTTCCTTTTTTTGTCTTAGTACATTATTAAATATATCATACAAAAGTCAGAAGTCATAATTCTAAAACTACATTATAAGTAGTACTAAAAGACTTTAAAAGTCTGACCTCAAAATTACTATAAATAACTTTTTAAAATGTTATTTTAAAATCTTGTGACTGCAAAAAAAATTACCTTTTCTCTCCCAGATCTCAAGAACTGTTTTAAACTAGTTCAACATTTATTGAAGACTGTAGAACAAACGTTGACAAACAACACAACCAATATTAATTCAGGAAAAGATTTAGTCTTTCGATATTCTGGTGTTTTATTTTTCAACCAATCAATCTAAAATGCATCCAAGGACATACAAACTCATACACACAGGGCTCATAGATAGATCTTATATAGATAATATATTATCTAAATATATAAATATATATATTTATACTAATCTACAATGCAGTTTTAACCCTAACCCTAATTATGTTTTAGGAGCAGTTTTCTCTACCACTTTCTGGGTTCCTCGTTATTTCAGTTTCTGAATCCTAAGTAAAGTGAAATTGCTAACGGGGTCACTACTTAAAAATAAAATGCCACGCGACAATTGCAATGTCTAGGAGGAAAATTACTCAACTGGGATGCTTACTCACCAAAAAGGGAAGAAGATAATTTAATGTGTTCATAGAGCTGAGTGGGTCATAGAGACTGGGTCAGGGGCTTGTCAAATTTGTAGATGTCCAGCTGTCAGAAGTTCATGTGGGGATTTCTAAAAGCACAGTCAGCAATGAAGGCAAATGTAAGCAGAACTCACAACAGGAGCTTATTGAATGATGAGGTGCCTGATACCTTGAAGGAAGAACTACTAAACAACCCAAGCCTTTACGTCAAACTCTATAGTTTATAATACCAATAGAGCTACACAAAATCAAACGATTAAACGTTTCAAAAGTTTTTAATTAAATCATTACAAAATGAATTCCATAAATACTCATTGGGCGCTTTGGTGTCCATTTTTTCTGCATGAAACATAAGCACTGTACATTGGTTAAACTTTTGACAACTTTTAGACATTTTTATAATAGGTTTTATGCAAATATTCTTTTGAAGCTACATGTTCTGTCGTATTTACAGGTATACCCAGGAGCTGAAAAATATTGTATAAATATCAATCAAATCACATGACTAACGGTCTTGTTCTTGTTCTTGTTAAATGAGTCCAATGTTTAAGGGCTTGTTGGAGTCAATGAACGCACATCCAAAACATTTTAGTACTTACCTTGTTCAGCTTTGAAAAACTGAAGAAATTAAAAATGATTTTAAAACAGTGGCAATAGAGTTTGTCTTCACAGAAAAAGAAATCTGCACTTTGACCAAATTTTTACTTCATTTTGCTGTGCGTGCATAACTTTAAACCCCTGAACTACTTTTTGCATTCATTAATCAAAAACACAAACTCAGAAATGTTAGCCTGCCAAACAAATATTCCACTTCCAAATATTTACTGAACATTAAGTCCATACAACAGGCGGTCATCGCTCCCTTCTGGAGGTGGGTCTGTGGAAACTCAGTGTCTCCCTCTCCCTTTTTTCCCTGTCAGTCTGAGGTACATCTCATCTTCCCATTTAACCACTCAGAACCCTTCCCACAAAGTGTTTCAGGTTTATCTTCCCCGCACGTTTAACAACCAGCCAATCAACGTGTCAGAAAAAGCTCCTCATGCTCTCCTTCATTCTTGCTCTCTGCTTCTTCGTCCTCCTAGGCAACATCAACCAGCAGTGTCTGCTGATCACGTGGAGCACCCGCTTCCTTTACTACAGCTGAAGGATCAGCACGGGCCGCAAGAGCTTCAACATGGATGTCTTTTTCTCCAGAGACATTAACTCTCCTGCGTCTCTTCTGGGGCAGGTTCATCTCGACTCCCTGTCAGTGGAGATCTCATAGCAGAAAGGAGCTCCACCACACTGTCAACCCCACAGAGGTGTTCTCCTAAACTAATGGTGCCGCGTCCATCACGGCAGATGGATTGATTAATGGGCATGAATTTCATTGGATATATTCCAGTTTTTGCAGAACACCTGAGCGTCAGATTTATGTCTAGCGTCACCCCAAAATATTTTCAGTCATGCGGAGTTGACCCAAATTGTGCCGTAGGACTACTTGTTATCTTCGGACTAATTCAATAAAGTAGCTATATTAAAACACGTGAAAATACAACTGACCGTCCAAATGAAGCACCAGTGAAAGCGCATATGAAGATCAGTATTGTGATTTAATCTAAGAATATTTTTTTCTTTATAGATCCATAACACTGGGAGACAGCACAAGCCGTGCCATGGAGTTGTCATCGTAACCTTCCCTTTGTCTTCTTCCAAAACCACAAATGAGGAAGTAGCATTTACTTCACCTGGTCTGGTGCCTCCTACAAAGAATGAGCAGCACAGCAATGCATAACTTGACTCAGCAATGCATAACCGGGGCACTTGACTCACTGAACTCCCCAACGTCAATGATGTTATACTGAATGACCAAATTCCTTCAGGTCAAGCACCTTGTTCCATGGTTTCGGTCACAAGTTGGCTTGCCTAATCTTTCCTCTACACTGCTTCCTCTGATGCAATGCATAATTTGTTAATCATTTTCTCTGCTAGAAATTTCTCCCATTTTTTTCCATTTTACATGTATCATGTTTTTATTTGAATGTGCCACAAAGCAGGTAGCATTTTCCAGAGGTAATCAAAAAACCAGAAAACCCAGCGCCCATGTGGGAAAACTGGAAAATTATTCCCTGATCCCGGAGGGAGTCGAGATAATCGTATAATACTAGACATATACTGAATAAAGCAAACATAAAGAGATTTCTGTTTAAGTGTGATGATACAAAATATATTTTCCCCTTTTCTCTGACCGCGTTATTTTTGTTCTACATGTCTTTGAATTAATTGTCATCAAAACCATAAAGAGATGTCTTCGAATTTCAAAATCAACGAAAAACAACCAAAAATATAAAATCTTTGATCAGTTCCGCTTTATTATGCTTAATAGCTGTGTTTAATAGTGATGATCCTTGCAGCTTTTCGTGTTTGTCCGCAGACCAGTAACCAAACATTGTAAAATCTCACTTTGATTTATGGCTTTATTATGCAATTATTTGAGTAGTAATTTTGAACACACTCTGATATCTAGCTGTTGAATTTGGAATTAGATCATTTACTTTTCATGCTAATTGTCAAAATACATCCGTAATATATATTTATTTTACCAGAGCATATAAAACGACCACACCCATAATTAATATTTGCAAAATATTTTTATAAAGCGCATTAAAGCATTAGTATTACTCAGATAAAAAGTGTATTAAAAACTAATTGTACTAAAATAAAGATTGAATGATGGAAAATTGATGGAAATTGATGGAAAACGGCTGCCTTTCAGAATTAGTGAGCAGCAAAACCTTGTCATAGAAATAGTTAAATCTCAAAGAGGAAGTTCATATTCCATTACACAATCGTGTCCTCTAAAAAAAACTGGATTTACCCAAGGGAGTTTTATTTTCTTATTGGCTGTAACAGTTTCTAATAATATAATATTAATTATATTATTTTTTTAGGTGACCATATATAAATTCCCCATCCCCAGTGTTTTAATTTCTCAACGTCACAGATCTCACTAAACTGCATGTGAACAAAAGAGAACAGAGTAAAACTGAAAACCTATCAATCCTTGATTTGGTAAAACACAACACACAACAGTTTCTCTGTTAAGCTCTGGGTAGATTCATGTTTTACTAAAGGAAGAATATACGTTCTGGTTAGAAACGATTGTTTATAACCTGCTGGAATGTACATAGCATACCACAAGTTTTGCTCCCATGCACCCGGGGCGAAGATAGTGCATCGCTCTAGGATGTAAACCAAGAGCTTTGTTGATATATATATATATATATATATATATTTAACAAACATAGTCTGCACTAACTGTGTTGAAAGCTTCTGAAACTTTTATATTTTACTGTTTTTTTTTTTTTTTTTTAAAGAGTTTCTAGGGGAGTCGAGGAAGTAAACAAAAATTATTGCCAATAATCACGAAGGCTACTGACTGGAAAACGACTCGATGACATTTTCTACATAACAATATACAAATGGATGCAGACACAAATATGCGAAATACGTAAGTTATAGAATTAGTGGTTCGTTTAAAATTGATTTATTGATCGATACTTGACAGTAAGGTCACTGCACACTTCATCTGTACAGAATCTAAAAGAGCAGAGTCAAGAGTTCGAAGAAGAAAAAAAATACAACAACAACTAATGCACACAGTCCGACTCACGTAACTAACTTAAAAGCAGAATTATTGGTCAACTGCACCCATTACGTCGAAAGGAGACCTACAGGAACAATCGAGAAGTCTCAGACTTCAAAGAAGTCGGTACGTTATTCGCCGTGATATCAACACGTAACACAATTATAGTTTTTTTAGTATCGGTTATATAGCCTGGTTTATATTTAATTTATTTATATGTAAATATTATAGACTCGCCTAATTTTAAATGAAATAAAAAGTGATTAATATTTATTTATTTATCTTAATCTGGGACTGTCGTGAACTGCGGTCTCCTTCTTCCATTTCGACATTTAGACAGGGCGATGGCTCAGCCTGGTGTGCTGGTCACCATTCCAGAGCAGGATTTGGTGGACGTGGTGATTACGCGGACCAGCGCAAGCGCTTGTCTCCGAGGCTACTACAGTAAAGAGGGTCGCCACGTGTCCGTTAAACTTCTGCCTCAAAGTGTCGCTTCTGCGAGGTGAGGGATTTTAGTTTTTAAAGAATGTATAATTATTACTTGATGCATTACAAATTAAGTTGCTAGCGCGACCATGAGCTGTATAAGCGGGTACGGAAAATGAATGAAAATATTTATATCAATTTGGAAACATCACCTAAAATATTTCTTATGAGAAAAAATGTAATAATTATTTTATTATTATTAATGCTGTAAATCGCACGCTGTCGTTTGAAAAAATAAGTTCCATTAGTTAAATGTGGGGTCAGTGTATGTCCAGTACATGCCATTTTGATATAATTCCATTGTACATTGCGTAACTAAAGTATCTGGTAAGCTTAAACAGTGCGTGACTGATTATAATAAGTCAAGATTGCATCTCATGGTAGGCTATAGAATACCATAAGAACACAGTGAGGCAATCTGTTTAACTGTTTTAACAAAGACTTCGAGCAGGGGGAAGCTCACAGAATCCCAACAACGGTTTTTCAGTTAGTTTGATCCGATTCTGTCTCATTGGTTGTGATTGTCATCTTCACGCATCTGGGATACCAGTCTTGGCCTCTGATGAGTTCTTGGGGAAAGGCGTAGCCATGGTGGTCACGTGGTTTGGGCATGCCTAATTGCCTGGCTTGTTTTTGCTTTGTTCCCCGAAGTCGATGGATGGAATGTCTGCGCGTTACTGAACTTATTAGACAGGTCCAGTCAGAGCGCATCTTGCTTCCTTTGGGCTTGTACCAGACCCGATTCTTTGTCAGCCTGGTGTCGGATTGGATGTCCTTTGGTTCACTCCACTCTCTGTTGTACGAGGTATGGCGAATTCTTCCCTCATACTTTTGTTCCCCATAGGGGAATTTGTCTCAAAATCCCTAACTAATGTTAACTTTGATTGAATGGCCAGTAAAACGACCTTTTAAGCAGGAATTTGTTTTTGTTATTCAAAACCTCATCACAGGTTAAGGTTAATTCCTCATTTCCTTGCCCTGCTTCTAGTTCCCTTTTAGTTCAGTTTAAGATTTAATGTTTAAGTTCTACATTCACTCTTGTTGGTTCCTATTCATTACGTGCACACACAATGGTCACCAAATCCAGTTGAACTGATGATGAAGGTGTAATCCTGGAAGTTCTGCTAACAGCTCCGTTGTATATATAGTTATAAGAAACAGCAAGTAAGATGCATTGTGATTGAAGGTGTAATATTCTCCTATCTCAGACACAGCTGTACCCAGAAGTTCCTACGCCTCTTCTCCTACGGATCCTGTTGGACGTGGCTGAAGGTTTGTCCCATCTTCACGCCATCCCATGCCCTCACCAATCCCTGAAATCAACCAATGTGCTTCTGGACCACCAGTACCGGGCCAAGGTATTGCTCTGAGGCTTATCCTCACCTGCTTTACATTGCCAGGGTTGTCCTGGGGATATCCGGGGAGTGGTTTGTTGGAGTTTGTTCGGTTTGTGTTGGTGACTGATCTTGTCATTCCCACATACACTGGGGTAAAAGTATGAAATATGACGTAAGTCGGCATGGGATGCTCTTGGCAGCCGGAGAACAGTGACCCCTGTTGACATCCAGGTGCCAGTAGGCCAGAGCTACTGCCGGAGCTCTGTTAACCACAAAGACTAAACACTAAAATGGCCATGTTTCTATTTTTATGTTCGTCACAAATAGGAGTTTGAAGCGGTATTTTCAAGGGGGCAATCCAATTCCCTGTGTGCGATGTGACTTCCACTGGTCCATATTCTACAGCCTGCTCTGGGTTTGTGCTCCTCAGCTGTGTGATGTTGGCCATTGGGGTGGATGGAGTGCTGAGCCCGCTCACCCTGATGGGAGGGTGCGTCACGTCAAGGATCGAGTATACCAGTCCCCTGAAGTCCTCCGAGGGGACACGCCCTCCCCAGAGGCTGACCTATACAGGCAAGTCTCCCTGTACTCCGGGTATGAGGACTTCCATATAAAGATAGGAAGTCTAACATAGGTGCGTTGACTCCTTCATCAAAGTAGCACCTTGATTGTGGAATTCAAGTCGTACAAGAAAGAATGTATCTGAGAGTTTGGATGGATTACAGTTATGGATTACAGTTATTCAAGGGTACTTATAATATTGGCACAGCATTTCCTATAGCTTTTACAGCAGTGGTAATGTTAGACATTGGATAAGAGATTACGTAAAGGTTGTGTGTTAGATCTGAAGTGTAAATAAGTCATAGTAGAAGTAACAGTATCTAGTTCTATTATTTAACGTTTTTGAGAGTTAACTCAGATACACCACTCCCCTCTGTAGTTTCAGCATACTACTTTGGGAGACCTTGAACAGAAGACCTCCTCATGAAGGTAGGCATTTGGAACACTTACATGGATTGTTTATGTTATTATTTTCTTAACTTGGAACAGAGAAAGGATATGACTTTGTGTGCATGCGTGTGTGTGTGTGTGTGTGTGTGTGTGTGTGTATGTATGTGTGTTTGTGCATGTGTGTAAGCGAGCCAGAGATGGAGGAGGAGGAAGGTGGGGAAGTGTTTACGAGTCATTCTACCCTAGAGTTTCACCATCCAACAGTGAGCCAGCACTTTTATCCCAGATCACAGCATCAGCCCTGAGCTTTGTTTCACTCTATCACCTAAATTACCCCAAACACACAAATATAGAGCTGTTAGTGTCATATCCTCCAGGCCTCAATAGACAATGATGGGTTAAAAAAAGGGAATTCCATGTTTTTGCTATCGATGACAACTGGCATGGTAGAAATGGTTCCCTTTGTCTGTGGTGGGAATGGAGAGAATTTCTGGAAAGGGTGTTTGTAGACAAGTTTAATAGTGAATGGGGGAAAGACTCTCATTCCCATGTTGCTTTGCAGAAATCACCAGGTTACAGGAAGTACTGCGCTGCGCACAGAGCAAAGCAAGGCAAGGTGCCGACCTGCTACCTCCTGGGATTCCCCTCTGCCATGCCCTCACTCAGATGATGATCTGCTGCTGGAGCTGTAGCCCCCACAGCCGTCCTCCTGCTAGAGGTAAATTCAAGCTATTCTGAGGTGTTTGCCAGTTAAACAACAGCACCCCCTAATGGTCACTTAAAGTACTTAATTTATTCGTTTTCCATAACCCCCAATATAAGGAGACCTATGTACGAATTAGTTCATTGGTGGGTTGTCGACATTCCTAACTGCTCCCTGGATACTTACTCCCCTAATCAAAACCACTATCCAATCATCACATTCAAAATTAACAGAGACATCTATCACAAGCAGCAAGGGAGTAGCTGAGGGTGCAAAAATGTTCCAAAAAAAATGTTGTCTTTTACTTCTTATGCGCCTGACAGAATGGGTTTACTTTTTAAACAGCTTCAGTAATTCGTAAACAATAGCATCTGATGCCGTGTTTGGTTTCAGCCTTTCGTCTTTGCAGTGTGTGGTCAAGGCTTGGGTCCAGCTCTGCGAGAGCCTTGATGAAATAAAGATCCCCTCCTCGTCTGTTTATCCACAGACTGTGTGCTGGAGCTGCGGAAGGCGCTGGAAACCTTTGAAGCTGAGGCGCTGATCACAGCGTCTCACCGACTGAGGGAGTACAAGGTGCTGGATAAGAGTCAACCAGAAGTCTATGGACTTCCACTAAACACTACTTACCCCTGCCCCCTTCCCATCTCGCCAGCACTGGTGAATGGGGTTTCATGTGGCTTTCGTTTGTTATTGCTTGTTTCCAGGAGAGGGCGCTGCTGAGAGGCGAAGTCCAACAGACCCTGGAAACAAAGATTGAGATAAAAAATCTGGAGGCAAGCAGAGTTTTTAACCTGACACTATTTTCTATTTTAATTTCTCAGAAGTTGCTGATATCATGTAACTCATAAACTAGATATTAAAAATCAACTCGAATCAACCTCTGATTCTTGCCAACCATTTTACGTCTATAAGGTGTTCAGTGGCTACAGGGACCAAAAGATTGACTGCACCAAGAAGTTGTCCTTGGATCATGTCCAGGAGCCTGCGTGTTCTCCAAAATCCTTCAGTCCGGCTGACAAAACCCCCAACGTCCCCTTCACACCTACGTTGGCTAGTAGCTCCTTCCAAAACAACTCCCATCCCGGTGAGAACTCAGATTAACGCAGGATAACTGTTGGGAAGAAGATGAAAACACAGGGTAGCGCAGCAGGGCTGAACACATCTGATGATTCACTGTACCGAAGAACAACGCTAACTTTATCCAGGCAGTTGCAGCCTGGCGTCTGATACTACTGTGTGCTTTTTCTTTATTTATTTATTTTTACTTGAAGGAATGCACTGCAGTCACAGTGTTTGGGTTATCCGGCAGAGGAGCAGAAAGGGGAGGAACGAAACGCTGAATATTTCACGGCATCTCCCTGCGTCCCAGTCGACTCCCTGCGGCACCCCCGACCTCCTCGATCAGGAGGGGCCCCTGCGTCGGCTGGGAGCCCAGTGCCCGGGTGAGAGCCTGCTACGCTGATAACGGTCCCTGTTGTGGGTTCCACACTTTAAGAAGCTTTTTATATAATACATTAGCGGTGGGCGTCCACATGTTAAAATCTGCATTGATTTTGTTCACATGTTTTATATGACACCTATTAAACCATGGAAACGGGATCAGTTAGATTGTTAACCTTTTTTTAAAAAAAAAACATGCTTTACATCTTGACATTGGAAATTAACTACACAACATGCTTTACTTCATTTGCAGTACTTTATTTCAGTTGCGTACTTTGCTATAAAATTGCTGCCACACATGTACAAATTCAAATTCTTTTCTTTTATTCACCCCGTTTGCAATGCCCGTTTATGTTGAATTGCAAATGCAGCCACCACCATGCTTGATAGGAAGAATAGCATCGAATGGCCGGTGGGTTGTGTCTTCTTTGAGACAGAAGTAAAACTGTATTTAGACCAAAAATAATCAAAATGATGCAGCAAACATTTCTGGTCAGACAAAACCAAATGTAAACCCTTTGGTATAAAGTGCAAAGTGTTACTTTTTAGTGCAAATCCAACACAGCACCATAAAATGGTTGTAGGAAAGCTAGCTTGAGTCTTCGGGACAACAACTCAAACCACACGAGTTGAACATGTGAAAATGGGTTCTCATAAGTGATCCTCTACCAACCTCAGGCCCGGGAGACCCAGAATGAGCCAGAAATTGCTCCAAGCCGTTGTGCTAGTTAGTAGTTGCTGTATGACGGGCTTCCTCTTTTGTCTGAACTCAAGGGGGTGAATACCTACGCAATTTTTGTAGTTTTTTGGTGAAATCCAATAAAAAATATTTTCATTTGAGAATTTAAATTTTGAGTTTTACACACACACACACACACACACACATATATATATATACGCACTCACACACGTACGTATATATGGGGGTTTCTTGTTAGCTCTCAGTCACGTCTCTCTTGTCATTTGATTTCCTCTCTAGAGGTACTTCGTTGTTTTGCCCATGTAGTTTGCATGCTTCCCTGTACCCTAAATGTACGACTTGGACTTCTTTCCTTGATAAAACAACAAGGATGTAAAATTACTCGGTACAAAATTGATCAATCTTTAATCCCATCCTACAGACATACACCTGTGCTTCCTACCTGGACAGAACTGTAGCCAGATCTTACGGGAGAGGCGAGAGTTGATCGTGCAGCGCATGACAGAGGGGCGTCTCAACAACCTGCTGGACGTCCTGGTGGCCAGACAGGCCCTGACTCGTGAGGCCTACGAGCTAATCACTGCTGCAATGACCCTGGACACACGTACCCGCTGCCTGCTGGACACCTGTCTCTGTCTGGGGGAGGGCGCTGCTATGCTGGTGGCCTCCACTCTCGGCCTGGTGTCCAAGGTGACCTCACACTGCGCCCCTCAGATGTCCCGCTGAGGGCATGCCGATGGTGTAAGGCTGGGGTGGGCATGGTCATTCTGTGACGCCCTAATCTTCCTGGCTGGGGGAGGTCCTGTGTTTTCAGCTGGGAGTATTTTTGTTTTTCCCAGTGCCATGTAAGCTAAAAGACTGGTAATTCTGAGGTCATGGAACAGGCAAAGGCCAATCAAACAGAACTATTTTGACTTTGCACTGTTAAATCAGACATGATCTAATTAGCATGATGGGTCTAAAGTGGTTTGTTGATTATGTAACAAAGCTGATGCAAATACTTGTGAAACTCGCATTTCATTGACACTATGAGATATCATATCATCACTGTATTTAACAGAGAGGTATACTGTGTGTGTTTTCTGTGACTAGTTTTTTTTCTGTCATTGTAGCCACAGATTATTATCATTGCAAATAATATGTTTGCGAATTTAACTGGTTGTATATATTTAAGATGGTGTTAATATATTTGAAATATAATTTTTTTTTTATATTTAAAAGCTGTCCATAAATTCATACTTAGGTATAATTTACATGTACTGGCGGATGCTGTATAGGTCCGGTGTAGGTTAGATCTTGAAAAGCTAAACGAGTATTAAAACATTTCATTGTTTGAGAGGATGTGCAAAAGCACACTTCAAGCAGGTACTCTGAAAGAGCGGAATAGTAAATGCTTTGTGTGACTGTTTATATTGCCGTGGAGATTAAAAGGACACCGTGGTTACCGCAGAGGAAGCAACAGTAGCTGCAAAGCTTTCGTCAGACTAGGATAGCGTTGGCTAGTTAAAACGCAGATTAAAAATAATAATAGCAGAAGGTGTCCCTTGATATGAAGGTGAACGGTATCACAAAAGAGCCACGGTATTGTACAGCTGCATTATCACCTTCAGACGGGTGGGACAGTGTTCTTTTTTTAAACGATATTAAACCCATCTTATCTTATCTTACCAAGAACCTGAGAATGTTCTGGTGCTACCGCCAATGCATTGTTCTCACTAGAGATTAGGTCATTGGGCATACCTTACTCTTGATGCACTCCCTAGTTGTCCATTGTCTCTGCATCAGCCACAGGATGTCATCAAGCATTGTTCTGATGAACTGTGTCAATACAGTTTACACTACAGTGTTTGAATCCTCAGAAGTTTCTGAATCGGTATCTTGTACAAAGAAAAATGTATCTTCAAATACGTTAATTATATACTGTCCGTGTATGATTGGAGGGTTAAACAAATCCTTGATTTAATGTAGTTAAAATCTAATTTAAGTTAAGAAACAGCATTGTTGTCTAAATTATTTAATGTTGGTTTCCAATGCAATTCCAATACCTAGTGTTTTGTGTATTTCTGCTACAGTCAACAATAATTCTCAAAGATGAGACAATAAACCGTCTCTCACTGTGGCAACATGCATACTTCCTCACTGTAAAAGAGACGTCTGACCGCTGCAAACACCTGATAAGGAGGCCCTCGGAACATATGGCCCAGTAAGCACAGGACACGTGTCACCTGTAAAAGGTGTAAGCCTGCCGTGCTGTTTCTGTAAAGCTGTGCCTCGCCGCTCACTGCCTCACAGCCCAGGTCTAATTGCATTCCTGGTCTCCTTTGGCAGCAGATGATTTCATGTTAAAATGTGTGCTCGTAAGGGGCCATAACTGCACTGGTCTACATTGTACAGTAGACTATTTTGGTTTCTGCTTGAACAGTTTTCAGACGAATGATGGAGGGTTCTGATGGGAAGTTGATTGTTTTGTTTTTAATATTTAGGTTTTTGAACAGCCCCCATGCAGTTGACCATAGATATTATGTAATCTTCAAGTATACCTAAAACTAGACAAAATACAGTGTGTTTTAACAAATAATCTTTCAAGGTCTTTACTAATGATAGGAATTAGATCCCGCATGACTTTAATAGTTGTTATCACAAAATCTGGGGGGAAACCAGGATTTATTATAAAATTACAGTCGTAGTACTCTCTAGGATAATCTTTCAATGAGATACACCACTTACTTGATTGAATTTTTGGTTGATTTACCGCAGGATGTAGACTATGCTAATAAAGTTTTTTATTGAATAATCTTTTCATACGATAACCCATTAATTCGTTTTTTATTGTTTAAAATAGCAATTTTAAATCCCATGATAACCTCGTAATCCCTGTAAAAGAAAATTATTCAGCAGGATTCACAGTTCTCTGATTTAATGCACAACCAGAGCCGATTCAAAAAATCCTACATGTAGCAATGCAGATTTCGACAATTTTTTTACAAGCAAACAAACGAAGCCGGCATCACGTGACAACTGAACAAGTCGCCAATGCGAAGCGAGTTTTGGCAGCAGTCGGATGAAAACATCCTGGTTTGACATCGTGTAGCAGCAAATAGAAAAAACACGAAAAGGTAAGTCGAAACACAAATGGCTTGCTGGGGAAACAACGGTTGCCTTTTAGCTAGTCTTCTGAAATGAATACATCGGGAATCTTGCTAATAAAGAGGTATTTTATTATTTTTAACAATAAGCAAATCTTATAGTATAGCAATAGGCGAAATTGTAGTTAAGTGCTGTCCCTTTGTACGAACATAGGAAGTGTCCCACTGTCGGGATAAGCTAAAACAGAATTATAACACAATAGCATTTTGCTTCTTTGCCAGAAGTCGGGTGGCGCTAGGGGGTTGTACCTTGATGTTGTTGAGTCCAACTTTGACTATATCGGTGGCTTTTGTTGTCTTATGCTAGTATAAATTCAATAAATCAATTAAATAGGTTATACGAACCAAGGGTAAACTAATTTTAAGATGAATAAATTACGGATATTCCCTTCTACTGATATGTACACAAAATGTAGGACTTCAAAATATAGTTTCATGGCTAGTGTAGAAAAAAGTAACTGTTTCGTTAATAAACTGAAGCAGTTTCGTTACAGCTGCTCTATATATTCGAACTATTTGTTACATAGCTGCTAAAATGTCGTTAAGTGCACTGCTTCTAATGTGAAAACACATTGAAAATGGTATATCTCGATGTGTGAGTGATGTCGTGGAATAATTATTTATATAACGTTCCTATTGTCTGTTTCCTTGGTGCATTATTGGTTGTAAACGAATACGATCCCACTTTCAAATTCAGTCAGTTCCTTCAAAAAGTCCCGTTATTGCTCATCTATGTGGCCAAGTGAACTGTAATTGTGTTTGTATAAGCTCTAATTTTGCATTCATATATATTTTTTATCTCACAATTGAGTCCCGGTTGTTTCGACCATCCCAAATTATCCAAAAATCTTTGAGCATACTGTGTCTAACTGATATACTCATCACCAGTCGCAAGGGAACTTAAAGTTTAAATGTCCCCATGCTGCTCGAGAGATGAAGTTCAAAATCACGTGCACAGAATACCATTTTATTATACAATTATTGTGTCCCATTAAATAGTAATCGTGACACTTAAAACGCATTGGACGCAACGGACATTAACTTCGAAGATGAATATTTTACATAATATTTTAGGATATTATGACAAATCAATACTGTGTATTTTGTGTGACAAACTAAACGTCATACATTTCGTCCAAGAAATGAAACCTGCATATTGCACTTCATAGACAAACACGTTATTCATTTTTGTTACACATAGATTATGACTCACTAAATTAATTCTACGTCGAAAAGTAATTTGGAGCATGACAATTATTCTTATTTACTGGTTGCTTACCTTCCTGAGCAGTGCCATTACTGCTTAAGAAAATTGCAGTTAATCGACAATTCGTTCGAGTGGTATTTGTCAACTAAATCCACGCGCGTATTAAGATTTCGTAAAACTTTATCCTCAGAAAGTTTAAAATTCAATTAAAAAATATATAGGCTATATTTCATTTTTACACATTTATACAACTCTTTTGTGAAATAATTTGTCCAACAACGAGTGCTTGTTTGTGTCCTAATTTAACTCATAAAACATTATATACATAGCAGCAAAATGTTCAGGAGTCATGGGCATGAATTAGACCCCAGGTTAGACAACTCTAAATAATATATGCAATGGTCATTCAATAACAGTCGGCCAGACCCCCTCTGCTTACTGTGCTGTGGGCCCAAGAACAACCTACTAAAGTACTTCCTCTTGCTACTTAGACAGAAATGCAGGAACAGACAGACTCACAGCTGAATGAGTAAATATGAGGGAACAAACTTGGGAAGGCCAACAACATGTTTACTCAATTCGTGCCAAAAATATTGAATTACTAAATTGCCTTTTACTTAAATTACCTTTTTTTTGTACATATAGCTATTCTATTCTATGTATATAATGAAAGACTACTTGGTGTCCTTATAAGACAGATTCGTTTATAACATACAAAGACTTGAGGTTGACATTCACTCCTATTGGATACGGGCTCTTACAGTTTTGCTTTGTTTTGGATCTAGTTATCGAAAGCAATCCTTAATCAAGTCTTCGTATCTCTTTGACATAAGGTCATGTGACTCTCTCCAAGGTAGCTGCTCTTCGGTTGGCCTTTTCACCCACTGATGCTAATTCACCATTGGCTTGATTTCTGCTCAGTGACACTGACGACTGGAAGCGCTCCAGGGCGGAGCAAGGGGCAGCGACCCTGAGTGCAGTCAGTCAGTCAGGTTTGTGGTCCCCTCAAGGCTGTGCAGTTGCCCGGGTGAGTTTTCCTCTCGGTAATGTTTGGGCAGGCTTTGTCTTTGAGCCGACTTAATGTGGCCGTAAAATCCACGGCGCAGGAGAAGGTAATGTCCCTCTCTACTGAGAATGGATGTACTTCCCACGGAGCAAAACGTGCATCACCATGGCAGTTGTTTTGAGAACGAAGGGCCATCTTGTTCTCTGAAACTCTGAACCGACTCAATTCGCCAGGGACAGCAAAGAGGACAGGGGGCACCCGGGTGTAGCTATCCTTTCATTTCTGTGGGAACGGCTGTCCAAAAACGGAAGGCGCACTCACAAACCAAACACAGGGCAGAACAGACAGAGAGCACACGCAGGGAGAGTTAGTGTGTCCAATTCCAGTGTAAACCCTGTTAGTATATTAGGGGTGATTCACGTGTCCTTGTCATTGTGCTTATCTTCGGCTGCGTGTTTTCCCCTTTAATTTACTATACTTCCCCGCTGTGTCATAACGTAAGAATTTCCCTTTGGGGACTCCAGCTCCATTCCTTTTTCGGTGCTGGGAATATATTTTAAATCTTGGTTGCTTTCATTTTCAGTTTGCATTGTAATGCGTTTCGTCCAAATTTACTTTGCTCTAAATACTTTCTAATCTTTAGCACCCTGTTGTTTCTTATCTTAGTTGTGTATAACCGCTGAGACTTTACCTAGTTTTATGCCTTATTTATTTATACAGCTTGTATGTGTTTTAAGTTATGCTGGCTAAGAGAATCTGTGAAATGATTATAAAATGGTAGAAAAGAGCACACAAAAGAGACTAGTTATGAGTGCACGGTCGAAGGGAATATCGAGTGGGTATGAGGTTAACGATGATTCAAAAATGTAAATAAAAAAAAAATGTATAAATAACATTTTATATATAGATATAAAATTATATTTGATAGTTTTTTTCTTGGGTGGTGGGACCAGGACGGAGCCAGGAAGAACAGTAACGGCCCACAGAGATGCCGGAGAAACACGGGACGGGGGGATCGGTGGCGCCCCCTGCAGAGCCCAAGCAGGAGAGCACAGGCATGCAGCTGAAGAAGGAGATCTCCCTGCTGAACGGCGTCAGCCTCATCGTGGGCAACATGATCGGCTCCGGGATCTTCGTCTCGCCGAAGGGCGTCCTGCTCTACAGCGCCTCCTACGGTCTGTCGCTGGTCATCTGGGCCGTAGGGGGGATTTTCTCCGTGGTGGGGGCGCTCTGCTACGCCGAGTTGGGCACCACCATCACGAAGTCCGGCGCCAGCTACGCCTACATCCTGGAGTCGTTCGGAGGCTTCCTGGCCTTCATCCGGCTGTGGACGTCGCTGCTGATCATCGAGCCCACCAGCCAGGCCGTCATCGCCATCACCTTCGCCAACTACCTGGTCCAGCCGCTCTTCCCCACCTGCGAGCCGCCCTACTCCGCCTCACGCCTCATCGCCGCCGCCTGCATCTGTGAGTACGCCCTCCGCCTGGGTTCTGCTCGGTTGAGACTACAGCAGTGAAGCTGTCTCACCGAGGAACGCTTGAATTATACCTGAATACCTGAAATTTCCAGCTGGAAAAATGTATATGGCAAAACAGTGACCCGTTTAAATCACTTTGAGTAATGGCCTCACTTAAGCAAATAAATGAGTAAAGGAATGACTGTTTTTTAGTCGGTTACAAGAATTAACATTTTCTAGAGCTAATCAGGATTGAGTCTAAGTCATAGAGGCTGGTTTGCTGTCTGGTTGGTTAAACTTGGTTACTAGATGTCTGACTCTCATTGTGCACAGGCCTGCTGACTTTCATTAACTCAGCCTACGTGAAGTGGGGCACCCGAGTGCAGGACGCCTTCACCTACGCCAAGGTGCTGGCCCTGATCGTCATCATCGTCACAGGCATTGTGAAGCTGAGTCAAGGTCAGCTTCAGCCACTGTGCCCTCAGGTGGCTTCTCTGCTCCACAGTCAGCACTCCTACGTTTAAAACCTTATAATACGAGTCACAGTCAGCACTCCGGCGTTTAAAACCTTATAATACGAGTCACAGTCATCACTCCCGCGTTTAGCACCTTATAATACGAGTCACAGTCAGCACTCCCGCGTTTAACACCTTATAATAAGCGTCACAGTCAGCACTCCCGCGTTTAACACCTTATAATACGAGTCACAGTCAGCACTCCCGCGTTTAACACCTTATAATACGAGTCACAGTCAGCACTCCCGCGTTTAACACTTTATAATAAGTGTCACAGTCAGCACTCTTGTTTATAAGACCTTATAATATGAGTCACAGTCAGCACTCCTGCGTTTAACAGCTCATAATACGAGTCACAGTCAGCACTCCTGCGTTTAACACCTTATAATAAGCATCACAGTCAGCACTCTTGTTTATAAGACCTTATTATGCGAGTCGCAGTCAAGCTGACCGCCTCACTGAAAGATAGTGCCTGTAATGTAAATGTAGCGTAATGTTTTGCCCACTTTGCTGTGTATGTATATGTGCACTATGTTAGATTATGTTATCTCTTTGCAGCATTAGTCTTTATACCTGCTTTCAGTAATAGTCTTTGAGCAAGATAGCTCATTTTCTTATTGCACTTTAACGCCTAAACTACCGTACTTTTGAACGTCGCTCTGGATAAGAGTGTCTGCTAAATGCCTGAAATTTAAAATGCAAATGTAATATAACAGCACTGTGTTTTGCTCTGAATGAGGGCTGGAAAATGATACTCGTATTCTGTGTGTGTGTGTGTGTGTGTTTATCTGCGTACACAGGGTACACCATGAATTTTGAGGCCTCCTTCAGCGGCTCGTCCTGGAACCCCGGTGACATCGCTCTGGCCCTGTACTCTGCCCTCTTCTCCTACTCGGGCTGGGACACGCTCAACTTTGTCACCGAAGAGATCAAAAACCCAGAGAGGTGGCCGGCTGCTCCATTTTTACTCTCAAAGTCACGTAGGGGACATGGGACACACCTGCCATTCTCCAGTTTTGGATTCATTGTTTGATTGTTTGATTGTTTGATATGTTGGTGTTTGCCAGTGCTCAGCAAAGTGCCTTTCCCAGCATTGACTTCCTGCTCCTGGGGTGCGTTGTGTAGGGCTGTAACACAGCAATGCGCTGAATGTGAAATGTGAATGTGACCTTTCGCCAGCGGTTGCCGTCGGTAGGCAGGTAATGAAAAGCCTGTTGGAATTAGAGTATCCAACCTGTCTCTACTGCCACGTCTCCGCGGTTATCCTCTTCCGTTAAATCTTCCATCCTCACCATTAAATCTATGTCCAGTGGAAGGCATCCACTCTGTTTTAATACTCGTTTAATCGTTTTTAAATGATTGCCTCGATGTGCTTATGGACCCGTTACTTATTATCTTTTGTAGCGCTGTAGTTCGAATGACGCACATCATTTGTAGCAATGTACTTCGCTACAGGGGGCTGTTGCTACATGGCCCCTTACCTGAGCACATGGGGTCATGTGCCACCTTGTGTCCTGAAAGTGCATTTAGTTCACTGCAAAACCACCATTCCACTGCTTGTCAGGCTCACTCTGGGATGGGGATGGGGATAGGGATGGGGGGTGGGGGAGGGTGTGTCAATCACCCCAGTAACAGAGAGAGAACATGGAGAGATTTTGGGGTTGTCTGCCATTTAAATGAGGCCGTGATGGTGAAACACAGATGTTATGTCTGCCTCTCCCCTTGTCATGTGAGGCGGCTTATCAAGGTTCTCCAAAGCCTGCTGCTCATTTTATCTGATCTGCATGTTCTTATTGCATATCTTCTGTGTCATTGGATGTACTGTGAAGTCAGTCAGGGAATTTAACAGTACATATTGCCATAGAGAAGTGTGGAATTGTGCTTGTTGTTTTTTTGGTAGGTCTTAAAAAGTAAAAAGGTATGTGTCATGGAAATTTCTGAAAAGAGAATTGTACCTACAGTAATGCAAAAAGACATTATTGAGCTCAACAGAAAACGTTTGTCTGTCCCCTTAGCTATAGCCAAAGGATGTTTTTGTTAAACAACACAGCAACACCTTGTTTTAACCTATATTGAATCTATCCCTCACGTATGTATATATACTAACCGATTTAAATGTATTTCTCTGTGGTTGTGCTTTGGAAGGAGCAGTGTTAAAAAGAATGTTTTTTTGAGTGTAAAGATGGAGAAAATGAAACCCAGGGACACCCGTGCTGCAGGAATTCCTCGCCCCCGCCACAGTTTCCCCCGTTTAAACCATTTTTGTGTCCTCTCAGAAACTTGCCCCTGTCCATCGTCATCTCCATGCCCATCGTCACCGTCATCTACATCCTGACCAACGTGGCCTACTACGCCGTGCTGGACATGAGTGTCATCCTGGCCAGCGATGCCGTTGCCGTGGTGAGTGTGCTGTCAGGGGTCATGCCCTCTACAGAACGGGAGGAGAGCCAGATTTATCCTTGCCTTACGATTGAGCAAAGCTAGGGTTACGAATGAAAGATTACACCTGTGGCTAGAGCGCTGTTATTCCAAATTCTCAATTTGTTAATCTTCCGTTTCTCATAAAAATTCAGTTTTCTGTGATTGTTTCCTTCACTAAGTTGTCTCTTTTCTGGAGGCTTAATGACCCCAGCTGTTTGACTCCACATTATGATGGCTAGCGTTAGCCTGTTTATTCAGTAGCGATTGAGCAATATTTGTGGTGGCTACAGTGAACGGAAGCAGCGCATTAAAACTGTGACTACATCTGGCTGCTGGGATTTAAAGTCTCTTTCTCATGCTTTTGCTAGCATTTGCTTTCACCCTTTGCTCATATTTTACGTTAACACCGTTGCTACAATACATTGTCAAAGGACATAGGGTAATGTCACAATAACAAGAACAAAAAAGCTTGTCACATTGGTAAAATGAACTGTGAATTAGCGGCAGTTGGCGGGTGGTTGGCTACTGATCTCAGACCCTGTTTGTGTCGGCCCAGACCTTTGCAGACCACACCTTGGGCATAATGAGCTGGACCATCCCCATCGCCGTGGCGCTCTCCTGCTATGGTGGCCTGAACGCTTCCATCATTGCTGCATCCAGGTTAGCACGTCTCAGACACACGCATGCTCACACACATGCGCGCTCACACACTCACAGACACACACACACACACACTTATGCTCACACGCACGCGCAGACACACACACATTTATGCTCACACGCACACACAGACACACACACACACACACACACACGCACGCGAGTGTGCCCACAAACACACAGTGCAGTGAGCAGCTGCAATGCACCAAGAAACTGTTCAGCTGCACATTCCGTTGTGAGGTTTGTCTGACGAGACCCACTCTGTTCCTGTCAGTGTGTGTCAGTTATAGTGGAGGGCAGACATGTCCCGACAGACATGTCCCAGAGGGTAAACGAGAAGAGGCTGTACTTTGACCGCTAACATGTTTTTGCCCTGTGTATCGATACCGCTTTGTTTCCTTGGCGGCAGGCTGTTCTTCGTGGGCTCTCGCGAAGGACACCTCCCGGATGCCCTGTCAATGATTCATGTGGAGCGGTACACACCTGTCCCCGCGCTGCTTTTCAACGTAAGGGCTGACCTATCTCCTCCTCCTACAGATCCAAAGTCAGCCAGATGGAAGAGGCTACTTTTCTGTTTTCTTGTGTTTATAATCAAGTACATTTTATTTTGATTAATTTGACATTTAAAAAGTATAACCTAATATAAAGGGGGTTTATAGAAAATTCACACTGAATACTTACAAGCTAATAATAGCTGTATAGCAATGTGACATTTTTTTTGCCATAAATTCTCAATAAAATTCAGAATGATTACTGACTAATTTGAGTTTTGATCTACCCTTGAAATGTGTGTTGGTGCCCCCTGCTGTCAGAATCTTTGTATTGCAACTCTGACTCTGAGCTGTTTTTGTAGTGTGCCATGGCATTGATCTACCTGGCTGTGGAGGACGTCTTTCAGCTGATCAACTACTACAGCTTCAGCTACTGGTTCTTTGTGGGCTTGTCCATCGCTGGGCAGATCTACCTCCGTTTTAAAGAACCTGACAGACCTAGACCACTCAAGGTTAGACGATTCTCCTTGAGAACATGGGGTTACAGTGCAATCTATTATTACTGCCCTCAAATATATTTATTTTGGTCTGGGCCTTTCTGTTAACCAGGGATAGAGCTGAGAACCATAGTCTTTAATAACTTACTGAAAAACTTTAGCATTAAAAGGATCCGACTAAAACAAAAGCAGGCGATGGTTTTGATTGACATTGGTATCTCTGCGTGTTCGCAGTTGAGCCTGTTCTTCCCCGGCATCTTCTGCTTCTGCACGGTGTTCCTGGTGGCCGTGCCCTTGTACTGCGACTTCCTCAACTCCCTCATCGGCATCGGCATCGCCCTGTCTGGCGTGCCTGTCTATCTCCTCGGAATCCACCTGCCTGAGTCTCAACGGCCGCCCTTCATCACCAAGATGCTACGTGAGTGAACCCCGCCCCTTTCCACCTCCAGCAAGGACAATAAGGGCCAATGGCAGAAAGCTCTGAAACCCCCCCGATGGCTCCTCCACCCCGTCATTTGTCTTTTAAATGATACTTTAACTGCTTGTCTACTTAGAACTGAATTGTGGCGATGACCCGATAAATCATTTTCTTTGATTCTACTGGATAAATCTACTGGTGTGCCAAACTGGCAGTGCATTCATTTACTGGTTCATTTCGGAAAATTAAAGTGTCTTTGGAAGCTCTGACGGTGTCCTCTGTGTTCTCTGTGCACTCACAGGTTCCATCACAAAGTTCTCCCAGCTCACCTGCTTCTGCGTGCTCACCGAGATGGACGTAAAGGACTAGCCCCACCCCACTGACTCCTACTTGTTTTCACCATGGTTACCCCTTTGCCAACACTCAGGCACATGGGACAAGGATGGAGATGCTGCTGCTCTGGATATCCTGCCTCCTTATTCGAGCCGTGACCTCTTGACCTCACCTGGGAGCTGCTTTCGAACATTGATTGTCACTAGGCCAGCTTTCCAGAACTCCTCTGCACAACACCCCACACGCCTTCTCATGTAGTCCTATACCTTCTCGCCTGAGCCCAGGACCCAATGCAGGCCCAGCGTGCGACTACCTGGGTGCGACTGGTCTGTAGCAAGTACCTGGGCCTGCCATATAAAGCCAGTGTGGAGATGGAAAGTAAAGCCTAAACAAACTGAGCTGAGAGCTGACGGGCAGCAGTACTGCATTACACATTGACTGCCCCAGGGACAATCCGCTGCGGTGGCTGTCAGATATGTGTGTGTGTGTGTGTGTGTGTATATATATATATATATACACATGTGTGTGTGTGTGTGTGTGTGTGTGTGTGTGTATGTGTGTGTGTGTGTGTGTGTGTGTGTGTATATATATATATATATAAACACATATATGTGTGTGTGTGTGTGTGTGTGTGTGTGTGTGTGTGTGTGTGTATATATATATATATATACACATATATGTGTGTGTGTGTGTGTCCTCATAGTGTCACAGCTGTACCCAACCCACAGGGGTACACCGCACATGTCTTTACCAGAAGTTGAGAGACGACCCCCTCCAACACCTCAAACACATCTGCTGCCAAAGGATGTAGGTCACTTTACAGAAGTCATTTTCCAGTTAACTGGTGTTTTTATTGATGAGTGTAAAAGCACAATTGCACACTCCAGCACTCTGAAGCCAGCTATGCTACACTAGAAAGAGGTGGGATCAACCAGCTGAAAGGTTTTTGGTTTTTCACCCCCTCCCCATTTAATTTATTGTATGGTTCATTTTTTTTCTTCTTAAAGTCACAGCAATCCAAAAAACAAAAAGGAAGTGATATGACATTTTTAGATAACTGTTAACATTAAAGAGAACTTGGGCGTTGTTGTAACAATATTACTGTGTCTATTATTGTGTCTTTACCTGCGCTAAAAGTAGGCATTTTTATTGATGTGGTAACATAACCCTGGTGTAGAGTGTATTGTGACATGCAGGATCACTGTCCAACCCAAAGGAGAAGGTATTTATACAAGACTGGAGGAACAAAATGGATAAGACCAAGCCAATAACAAAAAAAAAGTCTCCTCCAAAATAGAAAGTAAGGTTCTCGAACAATCAAGAAGTCGCTCTCCCAAGCTCTCCTGAGCTCCAAACCACCACTAACCCTTTTCCCCCTCAGTTTTATGCCCTGGCTGATTCCACTGTCACCTCCAGCTGTACCACTTACCCAGCTATGGACTAGTGGCATCTAACAGGTAGGTGTGGATTGTCAGGCTGGCTGCAATCTGTAAGGGGCGGGACACAGATTCCCTACTCACTCTTGTGCCACTGGGGGGGGGGGGGGCATTTCTGGTTCTGTTATCAAGATGCTGTTATGTCATCATTGTTCCTGCAGAGTCCACCCACCCCCCGTCAGAGACTGCTATGTTATGAAAAACTGCTCACATAATCAGTTGACCCAGGACATGGATAACTGTAAATAAATATTCTGGCCTACGTCATGATCACAGTGGCAGGTGCAGCCCTGCATTGGAGAAATATAACCAGTGCAAGGTATCACAGTAGGAAGAATGTCACGAAGATCTACATAATGAATTTGTGATTCATTTCCACCCCTTGAAGCAAGCACTAGTGCCTATATATTCTGAATAAAGACTAGCGGGGGGGGGGGGGGGGGGGGGGGGGGGGGGGGGGGGGGGGGGGGGGGGGGGGGGGCCGGGGGGGGGCGGCCGGGGGGGGCGGGGGGGGGG
>JAOYSI010073314.1:0-20112 GCA_025775065.1 Hiodon alosoides
ATTTTAAAGTATTGTGCTCCATGGTGGTCACCATACATGTGACTGGTCATAGCTAAAGTGTGGTTTGGAGGTGGCATCAGTGGTCAATTTAAAAGAAATGTTTAATATTATGTTAATCTATGTTATAATCCTGATGGACAAGGCGAAAATTTGGAATTCAGCTGCTTTGGTCGGAATCCCTGAGGTGAAATGGTTAAGTCTAAGGTCAGGCGTATTAATCTTGTTCAATATCTTCTTCAAGTTTTTACAGAATCCACTGAATAATAATTTAATGTCAAGCGACAAATGTCTAACAAGAGAGCATTTCACAAGAGGGGCTTTGCCAGGGTAACTCCTTTATTTTCATTGAATAAAAAATGCATTCACTACGACAGTGGTGATAGCGTTGAGAGTCATGAAATTGCCACTTTTTTATATGAAATTTGTAAATAGTTGTCATATTTAGTGTAAATTTTAAATGTATGTATATGCATTTTTTTGGTTTATTGCAAAAGATAAATATTCAAATAACACCCACAACGTTAGTATTGAAGGAAGAATAGTTTTACATTAATGTGTGGATGAAAGGTTGGAAAGCTTGCTTGGTGACCAGAGTAAACCAGAGACAAACTAAATTCAAGAGCGATGGTTTAATTAATAGTTTATTAAAATAAACTAATGTAAACACACACAACCTCAGACTTTTCAAATCACTTGTATTAGAAAAATAATGGTGCAAATTTCCTTTTCCCCCCTTAATAAATAAATAAAATCCCCCCCTCTGGCAATCTAAAAACAAACTAACAAATATGTTCATGTCTTAAACAAACTGATATTTGATCACTCCGTCGTACTCTGGAGATCTTAATTTGATGTTCTCTGCACCTTTCTTTTATTTCTAGTTGTTTCCAGGCAGGGTCTTTATTCAACCGAGCGGAAAATGTAAAAGAGCCCAAGGGTTGACAGAAAGAGGGGGTGGGGGGATTAAAAATGCATTGCAGCCACTCTCATCTTAATTATGGAAAGTTCCAGAAGTTTATATTGAGAAACTCAAGCGTCTCATTGCGGCAGAAATAACCAGTATTCATTGTTATCTGAAACCCGAATGTTCTTTGAAGTCACTGGAATCTTGGAAAAATATTGAAATTTTTTCATGTTTCATTTGTATTTGCTATTCATACACAGCTTGTGATTGATTTGATTTAATCTTGAACATTATGTGATATTTAATGTATACTGTAATAGGTACTTTAGTGTCATACTTTTCTTGGTTACAAGTAAGCATAAATTCAAGCCCCACAAACACCTTAATAAGCACTATTTGACTTATCTCTATGGGTGAAGTTCAGTCGTATACTTTCCACAGCAGTGATGAATCAGCCTGTAGACCTCAAAGAATCAAGAATCACTGTATTCACTTACCACAGGCTGTAACATTCTGTCTCTACCAGCTCACAAACATCTCCTCTCTGTGCTAGCTATTAACGCAGATGGTTCAGATGATTAATATCGCAAAACAACTATCATGTGGGAAATGGCGTCTAATACACAGGCTTACTTGTGCTTGCTCGTTCTCTCTCTCTCTCTCTCTCTCTCTCTCTCTCTCTCTCTCTCTCTCTCTCTCTCTCTCTCTCTCTCTCTCTCTCTATGGCCCACCCCCATCTGCACCGAGGGAGATGCTCGCTGTCAGGGGGCAAGGGGGGTTGTCAGCGGACTGGGTTGATGCCCCCCACCCACGTGATGTAATACGTAGGGATTTTTTGTGGACTCATCTCGTGGGACAGCCAGCTTATGGAGGCGGTCTTACTGCGGCAGCCAATCATAGGGGGTATTTTACTTTTAGGGACAGATCCAGCAGATGGGCTGGTGGGGTTTTTCAACGCTCATTGGCCTGCAGAAACAACCCTGAAAACAGCACAGGCTGCAGTGCTTGGAGTGCCGGTCTTCTCATAAACAGGGTACAGGCTCAACTATGAGGATTGCCACTGCTGTCGTACCTGTGAGCAAGGTACTTAAAAGGAAGGAACATAAACTGCTTTACGATTGGGAGTATTAATGAGTATCAAAACCATTCTGGTCTGCTAAGAAACTGTTTTAAGCCATGTGTAATGATAGACAGGTGAACATAAAATACAAGTATAATTATTTACTTTTGTAATAATTTTGTTTTTACATTACATTTAGAATCACCAATTGGGCTAAGTATACCGTGGCTCATTACTACGAATCCCATCTCAAATCACCTTCCAGCCACCTTTCATTTTACATACGGCCAAATGAGGTTCAGGGCCAATAAGAGGACAACGTCCCTCCAGACAGCAGTGCCAGCCTGCAGCCAAGCAGGAAGCAGAATTACGAAGATTCAGGTTAGCGACGAGCCGTAAAAACCTGCCAATTTTGACCCACCCAAATCTGGACGGCATTATGCTCATTGTTCTCTAATAGTGTGCTCTCCTGGTCAGAATGAGCAAATTACATTGGATGGATTCATACCTGCAAAATCATGCTCCTAGGGCTCAGTCTAATCTTGGCGAGGCCTTTACCGACCAAGCCATTCCTGGGGCCGTTATTCATTTAAAAATAATTAACCTTCTACTTTTCTTTTGCTTAGCTGCTATGAAAATGGTAAAATGTCCAAAATCATTATGATAAAATATTAAATAAAAAATGTCCCTTTTTTCCTTGACTACTATACTAAAAAATAGACTAAAAAATTTACGGAAATAATGCCTCCAGTTTAAGTGTGGGAAGTTATGCATTTTTACTTAATCCATGTGATTTAATCATATCTTACTTGCTGGTTGGAAAAATAAAGACAGGCACTTTTTAAATATTAAAGGCACCACCTACAATGAATTTCACAGAAAAATCAGATAAGACTAGTAAGGCATAATTTTACCATTTGACCAGTCTGATGCTGAGCAAGTATCATTGTTTTTTTTAGCACAAAGCATTTCCGTCTGTCTGCAACCCCAATTGTGACAGATCTCATGTTATCAATGTATTTTGAGTTAGTGGAATGTGACAGATTTCATGTTATCAATGTATTTTGAGTTAGTGGAATGTTAATTGATTAATTAGTTGAGTGAAAAATGTGATGGAGTAACAGAAGACTTGAAGGTGATCCGTGAAACTCATGCTCTGATCCGGTTCCCTGACTACCTATGAAACTGAGTACATCATTCAAAGGTGGCTCATTCAATTTATTTTTAATTATCGTTTCATCATGAGTAAAATAAACGAACCAATTTAGATTTTAGCTAGAACTCTCATCAGCAAAATCATGTAGGTTTGACTATAAGGGTTTTTTTAAAGCTTTTTATTAGTTTTAATGATTTAAAATGAACGCTGGCAAAAAATAATGTAGTGAAGGTTTTTATCTAATTGAAATCCCTGAAAGTTATGCTGGTAAACCAGTACAAGTTTGTACAATTGGTTCAAATCTACTCAGGTAGACTGATTATATATAAACTTTGTTTAAAACGGTTTACTAGCTAATTTAAGGTACTGCCACTTGTTTAGTGTAATTTGTAATTTACAGGCGTGTCAACTGTGAGGCCAGCTGTGGAATGTTAATCTGATATAAAAACAAAAAACACTTTCACCACTTTAAACACTGTTCTGCTTATATTTTTATCATGTTCCATTCTTTTTTTAAATTAAAATAGGTACATTTGTGGCTTTTTTTTCATTAAATGATCCTACATACAATCTATAAATTATAGAGTAGAAATATTTAGACAATCAATGTGGTCTCCCTCGAAAACGGACAGATCTGGTGCTTCTGATGCAAGTTCTATGTCTTCACTGGTTTGATTCGATAGTGGTACCATTCAGGATTAGGTAGATATGTTTCCTTAATTTAAATTTCTTGATTCTTGTTCTTTGGCACCAATACTGAAAAATTAAAATTAAGATCAGAATATGGTATTGCATCACAGGCCTGAATGGAATGCTGTGGATTATTTAAAATTGTTACATCACCACACCTTGTTTAGATAATTCCCCAGATACCCTGTGGTCATTTTGCATTCTAATTGTGAATCTCACGGACAGTGCTTGAAATTAAAATACTTGTGTGCCCCTGTGTCAGAATCAAACCGCATTAGGCAGACCATAAAAAGGATCAGAGATCAAGATGGAATTAATTATATTAGCATGAAATTAAATTTGTGATCAATGTGCTATACAAAGTCCCAGAGGGATTAAAGGAAATTATGCCATTAGCTTGGGGGAAAATACTAAATCAGAAATGGACCACCGTTGTACAGCACCCTGGGCGAGGTCTTACATTTATCTTCGGGGTCTGGAAACTGAGATCCCAGGGTCAGCAGTGGTAGGGGGGTGCTCTGAAGGGAAGTTCTTTCCATAGAAAAAGAAGGAAAAAAATACTAACTAAAGAGGACATTGATCTGATTTTTCTAAGTTATAATCAACAGCAATATTATTAATAATAATAAATAATAATCTATTAGTATTATTGTTATTGCTTTTTGCAGAAGTAACATATTCATACATTAAAGTTAATGAGAAAAAACTGGCTGTTAGATGAAATGCACCCCAGTCCAGAGGTTGGGAACCCTGGTCATAAAACACAGGAGTTGCTTCTAGGTTATTTATCCCTTATTAATGAAATGATTGATAGGCCAGAACTGATTTGCTTATTAATCACTTCAATTAATCAGTTATTATGAAAATTAATTAAAATGTCCGTTTGCTCTGAGCACTTAATATTCCAGTGAGGTTTAGAAAATCGGCACACCCTAGTAGCTGCCTCTGCACCTAAATAATGTCACATCACATACACAGTTTTACTATCATAATATCCCCTGAGCTCAACACACAACATTCCCAAAGCGACAAATAACGCCACTGGATTTTTCTTTTGTTGCTGCAACCAAGGAGTTCACATGCCTCATTTTCCATCCTTCTAGACCAGTATCGCTGAGGAAAAGCAGCTTATCAGCGTTACGCTTGGCACAACTAATGTCGTGAGTTTTTGTCATTACTTGCATTATCTCTCCACGTTCAGAACCAAGATTCTATGATTCCTGAAGGGACTCCATCGAAGTTAAAATAACTATCCACTCAGTTCCGTATAAGTACCACTCAGTATCAATAAGAGCTCCAATGCACAAAGCACACCGTCACTCTGCAAATATCCTCAGATGTAAATCAGTTTATAAAACAAATGGTTATGGCTCCGTGTGCCTTCCACTTATTTCACTGCCCCATTAGGTAAATGAAATTGAGGCATCCAAGCCATTTTTTTTTTTCATCTAGTGGTGATTGAACGCTCGATAAAAATTATATTAGGTCGGGGTGAATTGTGGATGGTTCCACAGCGTTCACACGGCAATAAATAAAGGTCAGATCGTTTGACCGAATTACTTATTCGTGGCTAGGAGTTTTCGCTAGGGAGTGCGGTTTAGAAAAGGCAGACTGACTGTGGAGCATGTGTACGAACATGACCTCACCAATTAAATACATTTAATTTATGTAATGTGGCCAAGTGCTACGTTTATTACCAGTTGCAGTATAATTTCTTGCCATGGTAACATGGTAGTTAAAATGTGGTTGCTCATAAATTAACTCTCAGCCACCCGGTTCTGATTGTCACTTGGCAAACTCAGGTGAACTTTATTTGTCAGAAAGTCCTGCTTGGCATCTGAATGTCAAAAAGGTGGACATTCTGCCAGCATTCTGAAACAGGGGCAATTTGATAGCATTTTGGGCTGACGAGAGTCATTTAAAAAATATATTTGTGAGATCATTCAGGAGATAAAACTATGAGTGCCGGGCTCTGGTTTTCTGGGTTGTTCAGGGTTTATTGATCCGTGCCTGCATGTCTGCAAGTGAAGCAGAATGATAGCTTTTAATTGTTTTCTTTTAAAATGGTTTAGGCCAGATTGAAAACAATTCCTTCTATACATGTGTTATCGGCATCTAAATAGGCGGAAATAATGCATCCAGTTTAAGTGTGGTTATGCATTTTTACTTAATCCATGTGATTTAATCATATCTTACTTGCTGGTTGGAAAAATAAAGACAGGCACTTTTTAAATATTAAAGGCACCACCTACAATGAATTTCACAGAAAAATCAGATAAGACTAGTAAGGCATAATTTTACCATTTGACCAGTCTGATGCTGAGCAAGTATCATTGTTTTTTAGCACAAAGCATTTCCGTCTGTCTGCAACCCCAATTGTGACAGATCTCATGTTATCAATGTATTTTCACTCACTCACCAAGTAGTCATTGGTCCTTGTTAGTGAACATACTAAATATATTGACTAATCTAAATAGTTAGTATTTTATAGTTTCCATAAATATTGTCTAAACAAAACTCACTAATAGAAAAATCAGCTCAAGGTTGGAGGGGGCCCACTACCCACAATGCAGTGTCAGATTGAATTGAGTTAGAGACTTCCTTTTATCAGCTGGCGGCTCACCGCTCTCCTGGTGTGAGCCGCCATAGGTGAGACCAGTGTGGCTTAATGAGGTCATTGGGGTAAGGGCGAGGATGCATGGACAGCCATTGTTCACTGTGGAAAATCTGTTATATTTTGTCTCTCTCTCTGAAATGTAGATGTCAGGGAAGAGGCAATTGGGCAATCACACTGCGGGCATGACTTTTGACAGGCTGGTCCTCGTATCAGATGGGGCTGTGGACACCTTGAGCCCTGGGAAGCCCAGACGTACAGCCAAGCTGTGGGGGAACACCCACCATAAGTTTCTTGTCGCACACCTGAGTGTGGTTGCACTAACGAGACCACGCTCATGTGCGTGCAATGAAAGAGGCTTTAAAACGGTCTCTTCTCTCTGTGGAGGAAAGACGGTTGGACTGGATAGCTTGCGGCTGGAGGTGCATGAACTATTGTGGCGCATAAGTTAAAACTGTTTTATTCCCAATTAATATAAGCCGGCGCCCGTCCAGCCCCTTCCAGGAGGGTCGTGGGCGGACCTGCTGCTCCTGTCAAGGAGCGAGAGAGAGGAGGCCAGCTGTCGGCCCAGAGCGCAGGACCCTGGTGTGACCAGGTCAGGGGGAATTCCACCCATTCCGGGCGCAGCTGCAAAAACGTGCTCTGCTTGGCTGCAAGTAGCACGGAGGCTGCACAGAACCCCCCCTTGCCCCCTCTGTTTTGTAGCCCAGTGTCCCAGGGGATCGGCAGGAGCAGCCCGGCATCCCAGGGGAACAGCCCAAGCTGCCTGCCCAGCGGCCCTCTGCCCATGGGGACAGACCGCCGGTGCCGCCCGCCCTTCGGCCAGAGCCAGGGGGACCACCTCTGCTGGAGCTGCCGGCCTTCGGTGGCCCCGCCATATATTAATTCTTCAGGAGTTTTGTACTTTGTTGTATTTCTTTGAATGGTCATTAATGATGTCAGAAAAAGACTGTGGCACGCAACGGGCAGCCACGCCCACCTTAGCAGGACAACGCAGAGAGGGAGGGCTCTAATTGGCCTTTAGTTGGACCTCGTTGTGCACCTGAGTGTGGTTCCGATGTTGGCAATCACACTCGGGTGCCAACAATCATAGGCCTTTAAATGAGCCAGCAAAACTGTCTCAGGGAAAAGAACAAAGGACGTCTAAGGGAAAAGAGCTGGCTTTTACGGACACTGCTGTGCTTTATGGTTTAAACTGTTGTTGTTGTTTAGGTGTTTATTTTGTTGTTTATCAGAATCTTTAAGTTTGTTCAAAAAGGCCCATTAAAAGGCTTGAACCCTTTCCCAATGCCTCGTTTTCCAGTCGCTCTCAGACCCAGCATGCCCTCGCGTGCTACAAAGACGTAGAGGAAAACCTTGTTTACGTTTCTCTGACCCAAAGAACAAAATTTGAAGCGACTGCTTTCTTTTTTTTATGCTCAGTTATTCCGTGATTCCTCTTGCAGTTATTTGTTCGTGTGTTAGTCAGGATGGTTCAGTATTGCACTCATTCATAGTTTGTTAACTTGTTAGATATATGTAGCTGTGACCACTCAAAGTTCCACTTTTTAAATTTGACTTAACTTTAGATCATACGGCAAGCATTAACAATGTGCCATCTCAATCTTTCGAGCAATCCAGTGAGGCATCCTGCAGGACTGCATCACTTTCACCACAGCAACCAGTGGACGTTTAGACTGGACTCCAGCTATATGGGCCCCACCCCTCCACTCCAGATATCACAATGTTTTGGAACTCCTCTACTGGAAGACATCACACACTATGGACATTTGATTCTATAATTCAACTTCTAGTGCCGGCCAGCGGAGAAGCCATGTTCGTCTCAAGGTTTCTTCCTGCCAGCCTAGGGAGTTTTTACTTATCAATGTTGCCACTGGCAAGGGTCTGGGTGGTCAGGCCTGGGACATACTGTATTTTTCTGTATGTAAAGACTCTTTGTGACATGGAAACATGTGAAAAGCGCTTTATAAAAATAAATTCATTGATTGATTGATTAACTGGTTAACTAGACTTAATTTAGCATGTTATGCACTCCTGTGTGTATGGGTGTGGGGGGAAAGGAGTGTGACTGAGAGGGAAAAGGACAGCATACATGGTGGTAACCATAAAATAGCCAGTAAGATGGCTGTGTCAACAACAATAACACAACAGTAATAATTCTGTGCTGCAAAAGGAAAACGGCACAACCTTTTAGCTAAAGGGCCTACATGAGGTGTGCACTAATCAACTAAATAATAATTATATAAGTAACAGGGAAGCTGATGGGACAAGACGATGAAGACCTTTATGCATAAAGTATCAATCAAACATCGATCCCCGCCACATGACGACCTTCGCTGACGGAAACCACTAAAAGCTTGACCTACTCCTTTCATTAGTGCATAGTCTCTTGTCATATCCCCACCCCAGTGTGTAATCCCACCAGATCACCTTTCACTCTTATGGGGAAAAGACTTGACAGCTAGCGCGTTAGTTAGGGTGTGAAGGTGAACTGGGTGTAGAACGTTTTTTATATATATTTTAATTTTTTTATTCTCAGGGCCATTGTGCTGACCATTAAAAAGGAAAAAATGTTTTGGGGTCCCTGCAGTCTAATAAAAATTTTAGAGATAAATTCTAGCAATTATAGAAAGTACATGCAGGAAGATACATGGTCAGAGCTTAGGTGATCCGTCTGTTTTGCAATTCAAGGGGGAGCATTGTTAACATACCTTGCAGACGTCTCATCTGATTTGTTATACGCTAAACCTGATTTAAGCCTCATAGTCAACAGTTAAGCACTGGGATTTGCTGCTTAAACATTAATTTATACTTCAGACATAAACCCAAAAACTGTGGATTAGTCTGATTTGAAGATCATCAGTTTATTTTACCACGTCCTAGGCTCCTTTCATATCACAGTTGGAGTCCCAACCATACCGCTTTCAAACTCTTTCAACACATTATGAAAGGAATTTCTTGTCAGAAATGTAAGGAGCTGGTTAGTGTGGTTATTGTATTGCGTGCGGCAGGGACCATGTTGTTGTTATGGCAGTCATGTCGATTTCTCAGATTACTTTTCCCAGTGTCTGAATATCTGGCTCATTTTAGACTGGATCGATAGGGTAGATGGGGAGTCCTGAATGTTGCTTAAAACCTGGCAGGAGAGAGAAGAGCAAAACAATTATTATAAATCAGTTGTTTTTTTGTTTTTTTTTTGAGGTGTTGTGCTTTTTTTGAGGTATTGTGCTGACTGTTTTAAATAGTGATTAGGAAAGGTGAATAATGACCTTGTTTCAGTAAAAGACACTTCCAGGTTTTGAGTGCACCTGCCACCTTTTAATAGTCTTTAGTCAACACGGGCCTGTATCATTCATGCTTAATGCTAGGACACGGGCAATTGAGGCAAAGGTGATGTAACTGAGCTGTCTGGATCAGTTGTAGGTATTTGCAATGGAAAGAACAAAGCAATTATTATAAGACATTGATTTTCTAGTGCACTCTCTCTCTCGTCTCTCTCTCTCTCTCGACAACAGCCCTGTGAACTTGTTGACAGAAGTCCCCTCCAGTTAGCGAATGGCCGACCATACTCCCTGCACTTTGGGAAATTAATACTTGTTTGGGTAATGAATACTTTAGTAAACACATTAAAGAGAGTGCCACTGAGGTGTTTTTTGGAGTTGTCTAATAGGCAGGGCCAACTGAAGATTATGGGCAGCAAGTTGAAAGCAGAGATTTTCGCTGCTGTTTAGTTACTTGCCATTGCTGCGACTGTGACTGTGAGTTTCAGTTGAAGCCAGGGGCTTTAAAAAAAAAAAAAAAAAAACGGTAACAACGTGAACTCTGTTAGATGTCTTGGGCAGTATTTCACAAAGTAGGGAGAACAAATCCAGGATTACCTTAAATTAACCCTTTTTCAATTACTGATCTATCTTGTTTTTATGAAGCAGATTATGGTTTAATAAATCCAGTTAAGTCAAGCCAGGTTTAAGTTACCAAAATGAGGACTTCTGCATGTAGTTCTCTAAAAGGCAGCAGTGGTGTGTTTTTAACCATAGTGTTTGTGGCAGAATTCCCTGCTGGAAAAAACATTTTAGACCAATAGGTCATGAACTGGTCATGAACTGGTCAAGCTGGTTTTAATTGTTCAAACAGCTAGCAGTTACCAGCTACCATGTTCCAAAACATATATCGAGTTGGTCACTAGTTTGAACTGGTCAAACTGAATTTTCCAGCCAGGTAAGGAAATGAGGGAGCAAAGGACTTCTCTGTGGAGGCAGAGAGATGAATAATTAAACAACACAAGAATATAATCACAATGAAGAGCAAAACAGCTGCCGTCACAAATGCATGGGTCAAAGCATGGTTGAAGTTAATCAGTAAAGTTAAGAATAAAACCCAAAAGGCATAAAATAGCATTATAGCTTACATATATATATATAAAGGAATATTCCCGTTTGTACCACTAAAATCAGAGCTGATTTCATTTTCAGCCCTACAATCACAAATGTAAATATCCATATGCGACTAGTTGAGATTTATTTTCGAACAAGATATACTATTGATATAGCCATGATCGAGGGGCTAAGCTCACTGTAAGTTTATCAGTTCAGCATGGCTCTTAAGGTCTGCCTTTCCTTTTATCTTCTCTTTGTGATGAGACTCACATGTTCTGGCCACCCATGTGTTTTGGCACACCGCTATGTATTAATATGACTATTATTTATTAATATCTATGCCTATGTCTTCAACTGCAGGGCGTGATGTCACTGTACATACAAACTTGTTCTCATTATATATTCATAAATACTCAGGTATACCAATATGTTTACCAATACATGCCTGCAAAAGTGGTAGCCAATGTGCAAGTCTAAACTGATACATTTATTTACTTGTAGATACCGAGTTTACAAATGTGCAAGTAGCCCACAATAACACTGAACGTATAAATAATAAATTTTATTGGTCAGCTGAATGGCGGATACAGTATTTCATTCAACACACCAAAGAGTTTACATTAAATTTAGGCAATTATTTACAACATTTTTGGTTATGAAAAGGCACTGTCTACTACGTTACGACTGAATTTGTTTAAGCTAGCTGTTAGCAGACGATGGTTATTAAAAAAGAAAAGAGGGCAAGGTTATTTTTCTCAGTGGCACTGGGTGAGTTAGAATACTGCAGATCAGAACACGCTCTATAAAAGTTCTAATCAATAAATTTGCTAGAATTCCAGCGATTCTGGAGTAATTTGGCAATTTGTAGGCTGAGCCCAAAATCGATACCGTTCTATTGCCTACCCTACTAATGACACTTAAAAAGAAAAAAACAAACATTTGATGAATATCAAATAAAACGACCAATATTTGCATCTGTATGCGACTGGCTGCCACTGAATATGAACAGTTACAAGTACACAGCTAGACAAATGAGTATTTATCAATGAGATTGAGGTAGAGTGGTCATAGAAAGTCAATACCCCCTTTCAAAACGTTCTCCTTTTGTTGCCTTACAGCCTGTTGTGTTGCCCCCCCCCCCCCCCCTTGCAATTCCAAACTTGCTGAGGTGTAGCCAACCACCTTCCAGACCACAAATCAAGCTAATTGGCTTCCATCTGTGACAAACTGTAGTGACTTTGATCAGTTCAGAATAGAAGCAGTGAGTCATAGAGGACTCAACTGTTTAGTAGTGCAATTCAAAGCAAATAATCTACTATGGGTGGAAAGGTACAAGTCAGGGGACAGATATAAAAAAGATTCCAACGGCTTAGTCTATTCCTTGGTGCACAGTTAAGACCATTATTAAGACCTATGGCACCACCCTGCCCCTGCAAGTGGCAAAAGGTGCTGTGTTCAGATGAGACCAAAATTGACATTTTTGGCCTGAACACAAAATGAATTGTCAGGTGTTACGGCCATAGGTTGTGTGTTGTGTCCTGTGCGCTTGTCTGTTTTCCCTCCCCTGTCTCTCTACCAGAACTCATCATGGTGTTCCATTGCTATTGGTCTGTCTGCACGTCACTCATCATTACCCTCCTGTCTCCCTCATCAAATCAGAAGATTGTCCGCCACATTCAAAAAACCTGCAGTTCCACCGCTCCCAAGTTTAACATGTTGTTTCGTCCGTGCTTTGTCAAATGTTTTGCCTCCATCACGGTTAACACAGTTATGATTAACTTCCAGGAGAAAAGGTGTATAGGTGAGAGCTTCCCATGGGTATACACACTACATAGGCAACTTTTGTCTATACACCCTGTCACATCTACGCCTCACACTTCCTCAGTCTGCTACCAGAGATCAACATCCCCTGAGTATTAATTTCTTCACCCTTCCTCAGGTCTTGTCTTATTGTTCAATTAACATTCCACAAACATTCCATGTGCATTTGTTCGTCCTGTCCTCTCCTCATTGGTTCAGATTATCTAACACTGGTATCCTGCTTCCCATTCCACTGCTTATAAAGCTCTCAGTGACTTCCAGTCAATGCTCAGTCTTATATATCGTGCTATAGCATTTCCGAGTGCTACGCCCCTTGAGACCCTGTTTTGATGAGGGTTTCTCTATCATCAACCCTTGTGCCTGCTTCATCGACTATTGCTTCTTGGATTGCCGGCTTCCTTGTTTTCCTTGTCATACGTTCACATGGTTCTTCACCACTATAATCTATCTGGTATATTTTATGTTACGTTTTCCCAAACTCCCATAGACTTTACAGTCAAGGATTTGTAACATCTGGCCCAATACTTCTTTCTACCCAAAGAACACTATGCCTACAGTAAAACACAGCGGTGGCAGCATCCTGTTGTGGGGGTGTTTCTCTTCAGCATGGTCCGGAGCACTTGTCAGAATAGAAGGGAAAATGGTCCATGCAAAATACTGACAGATTCTTAAGGAGACTCTGCAGCCCTCTGCCAGGAAGTAGAAAATGGGAAGATGGTTCACGCTTCAACATGACAATGACCCAAAGCACATCATCAAAGCAACCTTCAGTGGCTGATGGACAAGAAGGTGAATGCCTTTAAGTGGCCTAATCAGAGCCCTCACCTAAATCCTATTGAGAATCTGTGGAAGGACTTAGAGTGCAGTGCTTGAGCGGTCAACATGCAATGAGCTTGAACAATTCTGCAAGGAAGAATGGACAAATATTGCACTGTCTAGTTGTGCAAACTTAATAGGGACTTATTCAGAGACTTATGGCTGTAATTCAAGCAAATGGTGGTTCCACCTAGTATTAACTCCTACACCAAGCACAACACGGTCTAGGGCTGCTCTCAGTTCTCCGCCACTCACATCTGTCTGTCTGTCTGTCTGTCTGTCTTTCTTCCTTCCTTCCTTTCTCCCCCTGCACTCTTCACTGCTCTCACTCCAACCTCTGGCACCTACTGAGAGAAAAGCACAGTTTTAAAACAGTGGAGACGATTCAAAAACCTCTCGCTGGTGCCAGTGGGCAAGTTCATCAGTATCCGCATGCCGCAGTCTTTTCCTTTTCTAATACGAATTGCAAGCTATGGATTATTAGGTTAGAATGTAATGGTCCAAGAGCGGCTGGAGACAGAGACACAGAGTTTTTGCATTTTAGTTGGCATAATAAATTAAGAGGCAAACAAATACGACAAAATACTAGACTTCTAAAGAAAACCTCCCCTTCAGTGAAAACTAAAATAAAACAGTTTAACTTAAGCACTTTTAATGTCTTTCTGATTGCTGGTAGCTTAGTGTGTTACTATCACTAAAACCACAGTCAGGTGCACAACAAGGTCCCGGTTCTAGGCGTGGCCCCACAGCTTGGCTTTATGAGCTTTATCCATAACCGTAATATGACCATAACCTTTGTAAAGTTTTAGACTGAACCACATGGCTGTGGCAGCCAGGTAAACGTAAATATCCTTTAATAAGCAGTTGTCTTCAGTTAAAGAGGATGGAAAAATTCTGGGTAATTGCACAGCACTCCTGACATTGTCACTGAAAACCTCATGAGTTGCAATGGTTTTCAGTCTTCAATACTGTTGTAATTTGAGGGAAATGGAGCTGAAGAGGCATGTATTCTGGGGCATATGCAAGCAAATCCGTAGGAGGGAGGACAGCTGTGAGGTTAAGAAAAAAGAAGTCACATCTTTTTTAGAGTTAAATTTGCTATAAATATAGCACTTTCCCAGTCGTTTTGACAGATGTCGCAATTTTTCTTCTTAGAGATAACCATGGATGAAAAAAATAACACATCAACTATAGGAATGATATTATTAGAAACTTTGGGCATGTTGTTTTATTCTACAGTCAATTCTCTGTGGATGAAGTGCACAGAGAGACGGACTCTTTGGTGACGCCCTTTTATTAGACATCATTCATGAAATACAAACAAATACAAAACAACCTTTCGGTGGAAACTAAAACAATTCTCCACTTTTTTTTAAGCACCCAAAACGTAACTTTACACATCAGAGCTACCACCTTCCCAGTCTAACCTTCCTCAACCAGCTCTGCTGGCTTCTTTTAAAACCTCTTTGATTGTCGGCACCTGAGTGTGATTATCATGCACAATGAGGTGTGGGCAAAACTGAACAAGTAGCAAACCCTTCCAAGATGCCATTCGCCAACTTCACCTCCTTTTGCCACCCGCCATCCCCCCGCTGCCTTAAGACCTGACTACCCCCAAGAGGCCATGACAACAGGTGAACGGAACCTCAGGACAGGCTTAGAGTCAGTGTTACAAAACACAATTTAGTTTTTGTTTTTTGTTGCCATTGCTGTCCTCTTCTGACCTCATTGATGGGCACAAAACCGGTTCTCTTTTTTCAATATAATGCAGCTCTTAAACCGTACATGGCTTTCAATTTTACATCTTAAAAATGTAATCTTACATCCATCTAGTGCCTCAACCGCTATTTCAATCTTCCTCCAATCATCTGTACGCACTGATTAGGAGATGCAGTAATGAACCAAAGCCCTTCCTCTCTGACAGCTATGCCATGGGTTGCTGCATGATGGCACCTGCTCCCTCAGAGACCCTTTCAATTGCTTTAGAGAGGCTAATGCCGCAACAGCAATATTAATTCACTTAGACCTTGTTAAACACAAGGTAAATGACGTCGCAACAAATTATGGCTCCAAAGGCAAATCAGCATTTCATTGCTTTTATTTCATTTGGAATAAAGCTATTTCAGTGATTTAAGCTTCAGGGAAATGTGATAATAACAAGGATTTGTTTTTGTTTTTTTGAGAGGAGGTTCAACAGTCTGGATTATTGGAACTTAATCAATAGTGTCACTACATGCAAATATGACACTGTAAATTTCCAGAGTACCGCAAGGGTAGTCAAAATATATAAAATCACAATCCCTCTTCTGCTTACTTCGAAGTAGTACACAGTTTCCTTTTTAGTTGTATTCCAGGGCAATTATTTCATGCTTTTTGATGGCATCCTTACCGTTTCTGCATGATTTCTGTAACTCTGGTGTGAGTTGCACAAATCAGCTTGTTTTGTTTTTCTAAAGAATTACCATAGAAGTCATCTCTAATCACCACATTAAATCTTTGAATGTTGTTTATTGTATGGTGCCAATTGTCTAAACTATATTAATTAATAACGTGTATAACATTTGCAGCTTAATGCTGCCATGCGTTAAAAAATGACTATGCGTCTTCAAATCCTATTCAATACAGAAGTCAGAGCCTTGAAGAAGAAAAAACTTGTTGACCTGTTTGATGGCTAGTTTTTCCTTATGTATCCGCAAACAAAAATTACGTAAGAATACGTCATATCCAAATATTAGGGCTGTCAATCGATTAAAATAATTTATCGCGTCAATCGCATGATTTTCTGTAGTTAATCGCACTTTTTGAATGTGCTCAAATTTGGCCCTAAAATAAACATTTTTTTCATTTAAAAAGCACTTTGTTTTATTGTAATGGAAAGAAACACAAAATAATTCGCTATTGCGAATAAAAGAGTTCGCTATTGCGTTTGTTAGCTTGCTGCTCATTTGCCTCCTGCGCACAAATATGTCTCTAAAATAGTAGACTTCTGCTTTCCTGCATTGCCAGCCCTCTCACTACTGATGCCTGCGTGTTTTGCTTGTAAATGATCATTTAGACTCGACGTCCTTCGGTCATACACAAATTCACCCTTACAGTAGCTGCAAATAACTTTGCTTTTATCCAAAGACCCATCTGTACGTTTTTGTAATAAAACTGGCCGTTTAAAAGCAGCTTTCACCATCATTCAAGCTTACGTAATCAGCAAAGCTATATCTAAATCCAAGCAGTCGATTGACAAACAAGCGCGAGAGCGTGGAGTTCTATTTTAACTATGGACTGTTCTAAACCTCAATAAAAAAACATGCGTTTATTGCGACAAAAAATTAAGCATTTAAAAAGTCGTTAAGCATTTGAAATTAATCGCAGGCGTTGACGCGCTAACTTCGACAGCCCTACCAAATATTGTTAATTTACTGTGCGTTCATTCTAATGTTGAAGTTACCTTACTTTAACTTTACCCTAAATATACCATGATATATCTTTATATTGTACCGTTCGCGGAATGCTACTACACTTCGGGGTCCGGACAGAGACCCTAGCACCGATTTTTACAAGAAAATATGCTCTTTTGTTTCACACGTGCTTACGTCCATCTTAATAAAAACATCTGGCAGGGTAAAGAACTGTTAACGCAGAAGAAAACACAGAAACCCATCAAACAGGCGAACGAATCAGTCCACGGTGGGGGAACTAAAACTTAGCTAACATAAACACCAAACGATACAACTAATTAAACTCAACTACAACACAATAACACTAAGAATGCAGAACTTTTAACACGCTATTTACATTAGTTACAGTTCGGAGGCAAGGCTTCCCAGCAGCCCCCTCGGGGATGGTCGAATGCCATTGGCGGGGGAGGCGCTGCTTCCCATCCCCGTTACAATATAGTATATCTGAGTGTTTCATGTGCACATATATTCATATATTGCAAATGGCATTGCTCTTGTTAACATGCCAGTAGCCTATGAATATGTATGTGTATTGCAACAAATATGGATTTTAAGAATATAGAATTATATTGTGAAATACTAAGCTATTATAGTTGATCTATGATCATTAATGTTAACCTTGATGTGGGATTACTATTTTGAAAGCTATGTATTGATACATTCCTGTGAATTGTAGAATAATCGTATTTAATCCAATTTAGCCTATTAACACTCCCACAATACACAGTCCTGACAGCCAAAACTACATCTTACAAAATGGAATCAGATTTTGAAAACTGTGGAAGACTTTTTTAAAATGGTTTCTTTTTTCTAAATTAACAAAACTATTATTATTATTGTCCTCTTGTTCTGTCCACAGGACCTGCAATGATTTGTGATTTTGCCAGTAATGTAAGGGTAACGTCTATTTCAGTGCAGGATTTAGCACTACGACTTAACAACCATAACTAAGGGGGTGATATAGCTTGGACTATAGCTTAATCTCTGGACCCCATTAAATTCAGTAGAAAATGAGTGGAAGGTTATATTTCTTGTGTTTATCTAGATTGGATCATCAAAGAAAAGTTTTTTTATTCTACTATCACTTTGCCATCATGGATCTACCCCAATCATCCACCAGCATATTCTCCTGAAAGATTGTGTTTATCCTCCAACCATGGGGACTCTGGGATGCTGAGCTCCAAGATATAGTCAAGTGGCTGTATCTTTGATCTTGGATATACCTGTAATTGGTTAAAATTTTCTGGTTGGGCCCAGGCAGAACTGTTCTGCATCCCTGCTAAGTTTCCACGCCTCCTGGAACTCTCCTAGCACCTGTTACCTTTTTTGTCTGTAGTTTTCTCCTATACAGTGTCAGTCAGTTTTCCCACCAACCATTTGATCCAGCTGTCGGTTCATGCTCCGCTATTTTACCACCTAGACTGGCTCCGCTACACATGCTACCCTAGCAAGGTTTTAAACCTCCATAAATATGTTCACATTCCACCCACTGCCTTCATCCAGTTCAGCCGTTTTCCCATTACAGCCCTCATCTGGTTAAATAGCCTGGAGCTAAGCAGCCAGCAGTTTTACATCATCCTGCCACAGTTTTACTCAGTGACCACATGCTGTCCTGCATTACCCCCTTATCTATGCTTGAGGTTAATGATGGATGTATGGTTAGATCTAAAAAATAAATTTGTCACTGGCGGCTCACTGAATGTTGGACTCACAGTAATGTGCAAAAGTCTTAGTCACATGTGAAATAAAATTCCGTAAAGTGAAGATGCTTTCAAAAATAAACAAATGCAAAGTTTATAAATAAAATAAATACTATAAAGGACAATAAACAAAAAGATTAAAAACAAACATGGGAGGGAATATTTTTTGTGACCACCCTTTGCCTTTAAAACTGCATCAATTCTCTTAGGTACACTGTTGTGCCGTTTTATTAGACAATCGGCAGGTAGATTGTTTCTGAACATCTTGGAGAACTTGCCACAGTTCAACAGACTTTGGCTGTCTGCCTTGCTTCTGTCTGTCCAGATAATCACAGACAGCCTTGATGATGTTGAGATCAGGGCTCTGTAGAGACCATACCATCTGTGGCAGAATTTCTTGTTCTTCTTTCAGAAAATGTTTGAACATCTAAAAAAAAAAAAATTCTAATGACACACTAATGCAGAAGACAAAATAAAAAATAGAATGACTACATTTGTGTAAAAAAAAACTAGGGTGTCTAAGACTTTTGCACCGCACTGCATTTCGCACAACTGTAGGCTTGTTCGTTAATAAGTATTTTTTCCATCTGTGCCTTAAATATAACAGCTGTTAATATGGCGTGCAATCAGAGAAATATACATATAAAATAAAATAGAAAATATACTGTCTATGTTTTAATTATAATTGTTTCTTTGATCATAATGGAATTCTCTATTTTACTCTGACCATTTTTTTGGGATACCTTTTCACACACATAATTACATGGCTTTCCATTATCTGTAGGTACCTACCCTGCCCCACTGGCTGACCTGCACTCAAGGGGGTTTACACAATTTGCAGACTGCTGCGAATGGTCTCGGCAGAGCTGCCGACCTCTGCAGTTCAAGCATGCTGATGCCAAAGTCCGCTTTTGTTTCTATGGATACGCCGGCCCTGCTCCCGCTCTATGTCCATCAGCAGCCGTATATTGGGCTGAGGTATTGTGATTGATTTGTGACCTCCAGTGGCTTTAACATCCTTTCTGGATGCTTCACCCAAATTTAGATTTAGAACAGCTATTTGTATGCTGGGTTTATTTAAACTACCCCTCTACATGAAAAGTATTGTGAAAACAATAGGGAGCAATTCATGTCACCAAGTACTACATCACTGAAGGCTAGAAACATAAAACCAGCAGTCGTTCTTTTATGATAGCATATGGTATTTTAAAAGTATATTGAAGCCATTTCCACATACTGTTTTTTACTAAATATGAATAACTTTGCTCTCATGTAAAATTCAAAATAAGCGTTGAGCCAAAATGCTTACATTTCATGCATTGTATTTTAGAGTATTATGTACACTATACACTATATGGACAAAAGTATTTGGACACCTACACATTAGGACTACAGGAGCTTTTATGACATCCCATTCTAAATCCACTCTCCTAGGAAGGCTTTCTACAAGATTTTGGAGTGTGTCTGTTGGAATTTTTGCCCATTCCTCCAGAAGAGCATTTGTGAGGTCAGACACTGATGTT
>JAOYSI010073315.1:0-20111 GCA_025775065.1 Hiodon alosoides
ATTATTATAAGTATTTTAATAACAATAATATGAAATGATAATAATACTTCATATAACATCACCACTGTGGAACTAGGGGACATTAAGACAATAACTGAATTTATTGTCCTTCCTGAGCACCAGGGGAGAAATCTTAATGAGACTGATCCCAAACAAACTTCCTGTCTCTCTTCAATTGGACTGTCAGAGGAACCTCAAAGCAGTGGCGGTCGGTAGTTAAAGTGAGTTATAACAGTTTTATAACTATTATGAGCTAGTTCATCCACGAGAACGTTCTCCCTCGCAGTCTCCTCCTGAATCTTTAATTTTACATCTCTGCGTAACTGAATTCACAACGTGGTAATATCTTCTGCTTGGTTTCTAACGTTAGCTTCATCGGTCCATGTGATAAACGAGGTTGTCAAGTTGGGTAGACAGCTGTTCTGCTGCTAGCTAACGTGAGCTAGCGTGTAACATTCTCCATTTTTCATTTAGTCAGGATGACAAAATGTGTATGTGTTGCTTTGTGACACTTAATTTAACCCTGAAAGCATGCTTTTCACAGCTGAGAGCTACAGTTAAGCACGCGATTCTGGGGAAGCTAACGCATAGTAACCATTTGGGTCCCATTTTATTTTATGCAGTGAAGCACAAGGTTTTGTTTGCCTATATTATATCAACTAGAGCCCACTTCACATGAATGATAAAACACTCAACTTCGCTTCTCTATAAAAAAATGAGAATACACAAGCCATTAACTCAGCTGATGGCTCAGTATAGTTCAGTGAACTGCTGGTTAGCAAAGGGGGCGTATTAGGGTGTACCCAGCAGCGTGGCATGAGAGGGGGCGTACCTAACAGTGTGGCGAGTTTCGGTAACAGTCCCACTTGCACCATGGTGCTGCGCAGGCTGGTGTCGAAGGACAGGTTGAGGAGCAGACGCAGCGTGATGTTGAGCAGATCCTCGTGTTCACATGGAACCAGCCTGGCCAGCTTTTCCACTGCACCCGCTTCTGCCTACCAATGGGAGCACAGGGACACACTTTTACCTGCAGGGGCATACTTTAACCAGCAGGGGCACACTTTAATCAGCAGGGACCAGACTTCCAGCAGAAATCGAGCAGCAACACTCTTCAACCCGCAGATAAACCCAGGTCGACATGGATCGACAGCAGAAATAGACCCACCATGTCGTTCTTGTTCTCCAGAAAGATGCTAAGCTTCTTGAGGAAGGAGACCACCAGGACCAGCAGCTCGGCATTGTCCCGGTCCAGGGTCTTCACCAGCATGTGCACGATGTTCTTGTTCCTCATCTTCTGCTCGGTGTGCGTGTCCTCCGACAGGTTCAGCAGCAGGTACAGTGCCACTGCAAGCGCAGATGAGGACATCACGGCTCCGCGTGCCTCAGAGACGAGCGCGGACCCGAACGGGACTCACCCCTCAGCAGCTGTTCCTGCTTCCCCAGGAGACCCTGGTACTTCCTAAAGGCCTTCTCCTGCTCCTTTTTCAGGCTCTGGTTGTCAGGGTCGTCGTCATGTGTACAGAGTCAAGGCGGGGCAATTCCATCAAAGTCGGGTTGAGTTTTTCTAATGCAAACCGTTATTGGCCATGAGGAAAATATTAACTGTTATGGCCCATGAATGGTTCAGAATGGTGTGTCCTCTCGTGGAAAAAATGTTTATCTAAACCATTTCTTTAATATTCAGATTCATCTAAAGATGTGGGCCACATTAGCATCAGCACTAATTTAAACCTCTAGTTACTTTCGTTTGGACAGAATTTACCCACTTAACCGGTGGCACTGTGGAGATCGGATAGGAGACAAGGCAGGGTAGCTAAATGTGTGTCATCAGTAGACTAGCCTCATGCTCAACAAACACCATGAAGGATATATGCCTTCTTCTTCTTCTGCAGCTCATCCTGCCATAGGTCGTATCTCTTCAACTCGTGCTCGATGATGTTCATACAGAGCGCCCCGATCTTGTAGTGGGTGATCATGCCATGGAACTGGGAGAAGCTGAGAGACACAGAAGAAAAGGCACCTTTACAAGGGAGAGGACTGAGAAAACCCCAGAGATACAGGAGAAGGGGCATCTTTAAAGTGGGGAGGACTGGAAGAAGCCCTTGAGACACAAAGTTCCCATAAATACCTTGAGAAGCAGAAGAAGATGTAGATGATAGTGGTGGCCAGCTCCACACTCTGTTTCCAGTCCTCCCGAAGAACCCGTGCTAGAGCTCCCAGGGCCGTTTCTAACAAGGGGAGACAGAGAGAATAACCTGTAACCCAAACCGCATGGAGAACCAGAACCGCAGAGGAGAAAAACCGCACAACCTGTAAAAGAAACCGCAAGGAGGACCAGAATTGCAGGTGGGACAGTAAACAAATGAACATGACCTAAATATACATTCCCAGCCACACTAAACTTATTGCATGCCAACGGTCTGTATTATTGGTTATTGGTCTTACGATGACAGATTGCGTTTTTTTCGGTGCCACGTCAACTGCTGTTCTGGGTAAATTCAAGAAACCTTCAACATTAAAACGGGGTCAAGCAATCAGCCCTGCATCCATTGTCAACGTCTCCAATGTAAAACGCCCAAACAGCGTTGATAACGATGTCCGCTGGCCTACCTACCGTTCTGCAGCAGCTCCTTTAGGTTATCGGGACTGCGGGCCAGCTGGAGGATGAGGGTGGAGCCCCTCACCTTTTCGGGAATATCCTCGTACAGCAACTCCACGTAGTCGTCAATGTTGTTTATGTTTGCCTCCTCTTCGATCTGTAACAACAGAGCTGCCTGGTTAGGAAAAGCTAAAACAACAATTTAATAAGCATCCACCTTTAATCCGTACCTCCATCCCTTCGAATGGGGTCAGGTCTCGTGGTTTGACTGGTCGCTTTTCTCTCTTGTCTGCTTGAGAGAAACGAGACACAAAGAAGACAGAAGGTAATCAATATTGTAAGAAATTACTACTTTTTTTTGCTAAAATTTCACTGTTTCACTGTGAACTTGAACACTGTTATGCCTATTTTACTATAGAACTTACCAATTCAGAATCAAACATATAACTGATAAAACAAGGCGGCGCTCATTAACTGAATGCATTAATACATGTTTTTGTGAGCGACTAGATATGAATCAAGTCAATCAAAACATACATGTATATAGCAAGATCACATTTAATGGTAACATGTCTCAATACTTGAAATGCTAAAACTATTAACACACTTTTTAAATATTTCAGAAAATTAACTACTAATTCTGCTATGCAGCACACTGTAAAAATGACATCAAATTGTAACCACGCTCGCAGGCAACATAAAGGCACCGTCCCGGATGTTATCCCGAGAGAATTCCTATTTACGCGTCTTGCCCCGGAAGCCTGGTACACACCTACCTTCACCATAGTGTTTTCTGCGATTCTGCAGATAGAACAGCAGCTGCTCCACTTCGGGCAGCTTCGATGGGTGTATTAGTTTGCACTCCTCTACCACCTTACGCGCCAAAGAGGCGATGTCGGTGTTGCTGTTCAGGCTTTTGAGGCGAATGCTGCATAAACCAAGAAAGCCGGTAATTAATTCGCGCGCTAAAATTAAACGGCGCTAGAAATTGCCAAACACAAAAGCACTGCGCTTTGTTGTCGGTTCTTACATAAATTCTTATTATAATTAGAATCCACTATGTACTCCATGACGCTGTAAACGATACCAGATGACAGCTGGCCGGAATTGCTTACATTTTCTGGCACTCCTTCCGTTCCCCGACCATTGGCTCGCCCATTTTCCCCTGTATGGTTGCCACAACCTCATACTGGACCACAAGCGCTTTCTCGGTTGGATGAACGTCTACGTTACCATATTTTACTTTCCTGTGGGTAAAAGCAAAAGCAAACAGGTGTTAAAAATATTTCAGCATGTCCACAGAAATCTGAATTACGATCACCAAATTAAGCCCCCAGCCAACGTAGTGCCTGTCAGATGTAACAAAGATTATCCGAAATAAATTGTGGTTAAAATGGTAACTAAGGGACCCTTCAAAACCTTGCACAGAAAGATACGTATTTGGTTATAGTTTAACAGCACACCACAATACCAAAACCTTGCTGAAAAACGAATGCCTGAAATCTCAAAATCCCAGATGATGACTTAAATGGAGACGCTGGGGTCCTCATAACACAAGGTACAGACCGTATCGTCGTGCCTTCATATAGAGCCTAACACGGGATAACAGATCAGTCTCAATCCAGGATGAATTATATTTTCTGAAAAGGTCAATCATCAACCACATCATGACAGGTTTCCTAAAAGGCGAAAAATAGCTAAATAACTACCAACCTATTCTAAAAATTGATCCCAGTTTACATTTACAAATTAATCGGCCAGCTGCTGACAGCTGTCTAGCGTCTAAAAACAGCGTAAAAAAAGGGTCCGCTCCACCCAAAATATGTCACATCGGATCAATTTGACGTATGAAAGTAACTAAAGTGTACTACATTGTAACCACCGTTTTACTAGTCTCCACTGCGCTGACAGTGCTACACTAATCTGGGCAAACACGAGCGAGTAGATTTCACACAAAGAGCAGAACACCGGTATTACATTATAATAATTAGCTATGTTTTTTATTAGCTATCCACGGACACTCCCCAATGGTAGCTACTAGCTACGTTAGATAATATCATACCTTTTAACATCTGCAATATCCCCAGACTGCATTCTGGCCCGAACACACTAAGCAGAAAAACCGAGGATCTTAGCGGATTGCTTTATTTACAATAGATGCAGAATGATGAGAATAATATTTTTCTCTGTACGCGATAAATGTCAACGTTGGAATAAGAAACTTCAGTGTCAACCAACTCATCCCAGAATGCAGTGTGGGAACGGTTCTGAAAGAGAGGGTCAGTGAGTAGCCGTGTTGTAAGCAATGATATTCTATATATTTTTGTGTGCGCCATCTATAGGTAATATGAAGAAGTCATTCTTCGGCGCTTCAGAGCCATTCAAATCCCTGGGATAAATATTCTTGAAATGCAATTACAGATAATATCGATCAAATAAAAACGTAATTTACAGGACTGAAGATGTTTGGATATTCTTTAATAAATAAGAAAATCCATTCAACACACATTTTATTAATTTGATTTGTTAAATATTTTTTGGGGAAGTCCATGCTGATATTTAATGTTTTCTTACTTGAAAATGAATGTATAATAACGCACAACAAAAATAATCTATATATATATATTATGTAATATATATGTGTATATATGTGTTTGTGTGTGTGTTTTCTTCAGGATGTACCAAGTGAAGACAGTCAAAAACAGAATTTCCCAACCATTTTAAACATTAATCTCATACCTCCCGAGTGGCTAAATTGGGAAAGGCATAAACTGGAGCACAGACTGAGCCCTTAGAGCTGGAGTTTGTGGGTTCGAATTAATTCATTTATTTGTTACTGGGAAGGTATGACACTGCAAAATTGCCAGGGTTTTTCCTTTCCTGCTGGCTTCACAGGCACCTGCAGGCTTTCAGTACCACCATGAGAGGATAAACCTCTTCTCCAGTTGGGGCTAAACCTCTTGTGTGGGAAAATGATTGGTGGCTTGAAGGTGATTAAGACTGGAGTAGACTTGGCGTACTTCCTCACTCTTCCAGTGGGAGTTGTGGTGATGAGCCAAGATGCATTTGGCGATCCCAAACTAGGTGGGAGAAAATGATCAAAATGGATAATTGATTTTTAAAAATTCTCATGAACCACAGCATTCTCCCAATGGTCACACAATTGTTTCAGAATGCTCTTTATAGCACGACTGAATACATTTCTTTTGTGAATTAAACTGAGTTTTGGACTTTGTACTGTGCAGCCCTTTGGAGTAAAACGTTTCTGGAATGATTTTGTGAACATATTTCCAAGATGTTTAGTGGGAGGTCAGTTTTTTACAGTCAACAAAACCACATGGATTAGCATGAAACAAAGACAAAATTGATAGTTGCTGTTGTGTATGCTGAATGCTGGCCAAATATCTACAGCACACACCACAGCATTCTGCTGTCCTTTTTTTGAGCTCCGCTTTCATATATAAAAGGTCAGTCAAATCTGCTTTTAAGCATTTTTCACTCACCAAACCAAACCCACATTGCTGCAATAAATTACTTTCAGATGGGGTTGTAGCAGAGCTCAATTGTTACCAGTTCGACCAACAACATTGGACTATGCTCCACCTTGCCCTTTGATCGGGCTTGTCAAAAGTGATCTGCTCAAACACACAATGTTGTTTCCTTGAATTTTGAGACAGATTGCCCTGGTGTGATGTTATAGGCCACAATAAAATGGAAAAACTTCGCAGAAAACGACTCATAAACCTACTAATAATTATGAATTTTCAAATTAGAAACAACCCTTTCAGGAAAATACAGAAATCAGATTTTCCAGATTTTTCGTGTCATGCTCATGGTTTGAGTTCTGGTCATCATATCAATCAATCCTACCTCATCCTATTGGGGCTTTTATAGGACGTCAAATCTAATGTTAATTTTAAAAATAGATTGACATCAGAACAAGACTGATGTTAAAGCTACACCAAGACACACCTGTGTAGAAGTGAGGCCCGTGTTCCTTGGCGATGGTTCTGACATAGATTTATGATTTCAGGGAACTGACCCGTGGGATAATTAGACACTGGAAAGAGTCGAGTCCTTCCATTGAGCCAAATGGGTCTCAGGAAAGAACAGGATCAACATCAGGTCCTGTCCGAAGTTCAAGGCTGGAAAAGGGATTCCGTTGGAAAAATTTACCATCACAACTTAACACTCACATATATACATAACAAAAATGTAAACTATTTGGCCAGCAAGTTTAGGCCGATGAAGATGTCTGGTTGGAAAGAAGTAGCCAATGGTTTATTAGGCGTCAATGATGCTATCTTCCACAGTTTACAAAGCGTCTGAGAGATTTTTTTAAACTTCTGCATTCAAGGAGAGGAAAACAGGATGTGCAGTTTAAGACCCCAATTTAGAACTTTATAGCCATGCAACTTAAGTGTTGAAACAAATGGACAGGGCATTTGAACCCTGACAATAAACTGGAAGCAATCTGAAAGTTTCCTTGTGTTTGCTCATGTTTTGTTTGGGTTGAACTGGAAGCTGACAGAAGGCCTTTAAATAACAAGTGTTTTTTAAATGAACCAACGTGGAATTAGTCCTGTTCTCCTGTCTTGAAAATGGTGAGCATCAAATTTACTTTATAAATTAAGTATCATTGCAAATATATTCATAATATTTATAATTTTTTCAAAAATTATTATCTCAGTGAGGTACATTTGGCACATTTAGAATTTATTATGTACTGACCCAAATATATGACATACATAAATATATATTCAATTTGAAATATATTTAACATAATCAAACAGTCTAACAAGGAGGATGTGCATTCTCCAGATCTCTGTGGTACCATGGAAAAGAGCCTCTTTTAAAGACTGGAATGGAATGGAATGGTTCAATTGCTCAGTGATTCCTCAGTTTAGTAGTTAAAATAATCCAAAAGTCTGTTTAATATGACAGGAAAAATGATGTGACACTCACTCACAATCAGAAGCGACCAGGCACACAGACAGTCAATGGCCAAAACTATGTTTAAACCGGGACATTTATGGGACCAGGGCAGATGAAAGAACTTCCCTCTAGCTACTCGCAGTCCTTTTTAATTTCCCAGAGGGCAATGCTAACCATCCGGCTCTGACTAGTTTTTGGACTGAATCTGCACCAGCACGCACTGCAGTAATGAAGAAGCAAAACATCCATCCCACTAATTTTAAAAGCACAGAAAGATTTACAGACAGAGCTGAAATAGCTCTAATAACAGTTACAAACTGCCGACGTCTCCGTTTGCTTGGAAAATGCTGGTGTACGTTGTCCTTTGAAAAATGTCATTACTGACTGAATGTTCCTATGGAGTGTCTGTTATTTTCATTGCTGGCTCAACGGCTGACAAAATGTTACTTCTGTGGCCTGGCTGACAGTGTCAAAGATGTTTTTTTACGGGCAACCATTGAGGCTCAGCGACAGACCCGCATGATGTATAACAGGACAACAACAGTTGAAAAAAAACACACATACAACATGAACATTTACTCATTTTTTATTATTTTCTCTTTTCAGCTTTGTTTTTATGGTTTAAAAAAAAATATTCTAAACGCAAGCTTATGAGGAAAATATAAGAAAATATTTTGTCAAACACAAATTTTCCCAAAGCGATAAACAAACCAAAAAAACAATTGGGAAACTTTTAAACATCCCAGAATCCTGTGCTTTTATATTCCATACACTGTATTATATTCGGTTATATTTGGTCCACTACATTTCATCACGGAAGTTTCAGGAATAGACTCTCGGAAAGATACAGTAAGATACGTCAGTAAGTATACCCAGAAAACATTTTCTGGTGAGTCAACTTGTTTTCCAATGTGTCCAACCTGGAAAGAGTTAACAGATGTTGTTCATTGTCACATGACGTGAGGAGCAGAGACCTAGCGTACACATCTTGCCTGCACATGTGGCGACACCCCAAACACTTCAAAGTACCTCCCTCAGACCAGCTCAACATTCTGACGCCAGTGTTAATGCCCTGGACACACAGAGTGGAAAATGTTAAGCATTTCAAACCAAGGAGCTGCTTCAAAAAAAAAAAAAAAAAACTTTTTTATTACAAATCCTGGGTGATTTGGGAAAATCTGCAACAAAAGAGTTATCTTTTTGTCCATTTGTGCAGCAAGGCTCAAACCCAAATTTGATCAGCTGTTGGCAGCATCCCGCCACATTATATTAATATGTTGTATATATGTCTATTAATATGTAATTTTATTTTACGCATTTGTTGTTTTCTCTGAAATTTGAAATCATGTAAACTTGTGCAAACAGCTCATCGCCACAAATCCTGCAACCAGACACAGGGAGGGAGGGGGAGTACAACTAGCTGGGAGATTCAATCCCTCTCAACAGCACTGCCCGAGACCAGCCAGTAAGTGATGAGCCGAGAGACGCTCGGGCCATTTAGGCTGGGTGGCACTCTGCCAGTCACTCTGCCAGGCACTGCAGCTGGGTTCTCCCAGTCACAATGGGCAAATGACATGCGCTGGATTCGAACCCAGGTAGTCCAGCTCACAGAGCTCAATCTGCACTCAGAGCAAGTGTGAGTTGTACAGCTTGTGTTTTCAGAGAGTTCCGAAGGAGCACTGTTGATTTCCCCCTCAATAAGGCCGTCGTTGACACAGTCAAACCTGCAAAGCCTGTAGCTGGCTTTGTCATGTGGTATTTTTTGTTTTGCGTTTTGTCCCCTCTGCGATTTCTCATCAACTGATGCTTGTTCTCGTTAACAATGCACGTCAGGGAGGCTAGAGTCAGGTCTGTCTATTTTCATTTGATTTTTTCAGCAACTTTGACCTTGACCACAGCAATCAGGTAAGCAACAAAAAAAAATTCTTTACCGCAAACCAATGTTGGAAACTCGAGTTTGAAACATTTGAAACAGAACAACGCGTCACTTGCCACCAGTGGTTTCGACTGCTGGATGCTGTTGTGGAATAAGAAAAGAGGCATTTGTTGAATGGATTATTAAACACGAAACATGTTGAGTCCCATCAGACCTCACACTGGAGGCTCCCAGAAGACCCCTGGTGGTGCAAGAGATGTTCAGGCATAAGCCGTGGCTGGTTGACACATCCGCCCTTGGTGCTTCCCTCTAAGGCACCTTCCCTGCGGACTGGGACACAAATGTATTACCTGTGTGACGTGGGCTTTGCATCGAGATGCAGAGCATTGGGTTCAGTGACACATAAATCATGCCCCTAAGTGGCTCAGTCAGATTGTATCGGAATAGTGACACGGGGGGGGGTAAGAGCCAAAACTGGGAGGGCACTCTTCCCGGCGCACTCTCATCTGCATTTCAGAAACCACTTTTCCCAGCTTCCCTCATCAATAATCGCCTCTCAAAATCAGCACCTCGAGGACACAAAAAAGGCTCCACTTTGAAAATAGCGTTTCACATGAAACCCAGCCTTGGATTTAAAAAAAGCCAGATGAAAAGCCCGTTAGATATTGGCGCCAGCAGACATTTTTCATCCTCTGGAAACTCGGAGAGCAAGCGTCTAGGCACTAACGATCCGGAGTGCAATGTTGGCTCAAGAGACAGGTGATGAGGTGATGGGCCACCCAGCATGGTGCAACAGTTTCGGGAAACGGCAGACACACCTCCTGGACTCCTCTGCTGGTATTAAACTAAAACACATCACACCTCCACATAATGACTAACCACCCCCCTATTACCACTTGTCATATGCCATGGGCTAATGCCAATATTTTGTGACCACATCAAGCTTTGTGTGGAGAGCTGCACATCACTGTGAGTGCTGAAATATTAAAGTATAGATCATAAAGGCACAATTCAGATATAAATATACTGGAACCCCAGACTGCCCTTTGGACTTATACAGCGTGTTGGCAGAAACTTGCACTCACTCCAGAATCATTTAGATTCAATGCTTTGGAATGAGAGGTTGCTTGGCAACTCAGAGAAGGTGAGAGACAAACAGCTAAATAACCTCGTAGCTCCCGTGGTCATTTACAGTACACCAGGACAACACCCCGACCTCTCCGGAATGCTCTTCGCCGCTAAGACAAACCCCCACAAATAGCTATCTCTTTCCTAGAAAACTTGTGGGCTGCACCTTCCCGCTTCTTAACAAAACGTTGAATTGGTCCCATAATTAGCCATAGGTAGTAAATGGCAGCCGCTTGTGGTTGTTTGCTAGTGTGTGGTTCGGGGGCGTGGTTTTCAACAACGGTGACAAATACATACATTAAACGTTGACTGAACTTCGAGGGCCATGCCTCCAGGACGGGGGCTTTTGCTAGCTCATTTCATAAAGAATAATCAGAACCCCATGTCCCATAAACCGTGCGCAGTACAGGGAGGAGGGTGCGGGCGAGGAGCCACACAGAGTTGCAGCTTGCTTTGCCAGCTTTGTCTGGTTGATGGCTGTGATTAAGTAATCATGAGCAGATGGTCATTAATGAGTTTTTAACAGAACTCAGCTAGGGAGCTGAGAGGGTCCCCGGCAGACTCCCAGTCAAGGCTGCTTACGCAATCAAGAACAATGGTTACCATCTGACAATTAAACTTCCACAGCAACAGTTCTGCTTACGCTACAGGTACAACCACGGAAACATTCTTAAGCTGCGCTTTTCCTGACGAGGTGCTGACAGGCGCCAAAGGCTGGTAAGCACAGCAAGAGAGATTAATTACCCTATAGGCTGTATAATAAGGAAATAAACCAAGTAATAGGCTAGTAAATTACATGGATACATGATGCAAAACAGGTAATCGGATCAAAGTCAAGATGGACTACGTTGCTAAAGAAGTGTTCTCCGTGCCTAGATGAAGAGTGACAGCTGTCACTAGGGACAGTCGTCTCCAATCCACGGCCCAATTATAGCTCATAGAAAACAAGCAATCCATTACCCGGGATATATGAGTGCGAGCAAATTAGTTTCAGGGTAATTAAATGTTTATTGTTTATTTGATGTTTTCATTCTGACATCAGAATTTTAAACGTTTTCTAGGTGCAGATCATTCAGTTCCTGATTTGTATCCTTACATGGTTTGAATACCGTATTGAAGTGTTATATTCAATGGTGCATTACAATCCTGTTGCAATGGGCTACACCGTAAAGTAACTGATTGCTGTAGTTGTCTGCCTGGGTTTCAATGGCAAAGCCGTATTTTTGATGAGCATCATTTTAACAAAATTGCTTCAAGATGTCCATGTGTAAAAACAATTTGCAACATTAGCAAGAACAACCATAACATTACACACTGTCAAAATTACACACAGTATACCAAGTGAACCTGTTTGTTTTGTCACAATCAGGCAAATCATCAAAGTTTTATCTTGTAAAAAGTAAAACAACGCTCTGAGTTGGATGATTTCTCTGCTGATACGCAACATGTCGAGACCATGTAATTTATTCACAATTAATTTACACAGTTCATGTTAAAGAGCAGAAAGGTTCACTTCCTGACCGAGAACACAGTGATTCCAGAGTACTGGTTAAATCAATGGTACGTCACACAGGGGTGGGGGTCCTTGTTGGAGGGTCACATCGTGCCCAGCTGCCAATTCTAGAGCTTACCACCCCCCTGCATTGGAGACCCACCCCCACCCAACCCTTACCCCACAGCAGTTGCTTGCACCCCTCCACATGCCTGAAAATAAGGGTGTATAATGATTCAGCCCAGACTTACCCCATAGCAGAATCTTTGATGACTCAGGGGTTCTTTCCAGGAGATTCCGACCAACCAGCTGTCATTCAATAGAGCTCCGTTAAATACTAGACCATTTTTGTAGTTGTCAGACTCTGCTAACAAGCATGATCAGGCTTTGCGGTATTAAAAGGATTCTCAATGTTTTTAACAAGATGCGACAGCACTGAAAATATGTTTTAAATGATATTCATGGAATTACAGTCAAATGGTTCTGAACGGTTGAATAGTTAAATAATTTTGTAGGGATGCCTGCTGCCTGGTTTCATTCTCACAGTCTGAGTATTTGGATTGACTCACTGTTATTTTGTTAGTATTTTACAATAACATGTCTTCTCATCACCCTTAGGGATAGGCTTTTTAGGCCGGCCTGCACGTTTGTCAAACTGCTGCTGTAACATTATATAATCCAAGTAAAGTAATCAAAAGCCAAAGTATCAAAAACTACATGCAAGACAATTCTGTGGGGATACTATCAGATTCCACCCCACTCTTATAACCGTAAATTGATAGAAAAGTTAACAAGTAAAACTTGTGATAAATTACGTTCAGTTCCTGTGGACGGCTCATGAGAGCATGTAGCTGCCGTGGTCCAGTGAAAGGCCTGACCCTCGCAGCGGACTGTGGGAACTGAGCCTGACTGCGAGCCCATCTCAGTGGAGTGTCCCGCCCCAGGATCTGACCTCCTCTATTGTTTTCCTCTCACAGCCCAATCCCCAGGGCGCTCTCCTGGGAAATAGAAACTTACTTCTTTTTAATGGTAATTGAAAACATGAGTGTCTTAAACCCAAAGAAGAAAAAAAGGGGACAGCAGAAAAACTCTGCTTCCTCCTGCTCAACATCCATTAGTGAGTGTGTAAACTGAACATACTTTACCTTTTATTAAATTAATCCCAGTTTTCTTTGAGGCAGCAAAGTACAGCCCAACCCACTGGAGTTGGTGGCATACAACGTGATGAGCAGATTCGCTAGACTCAGTAGCATCCTCTCCCTCCACGGACAAAACTACACATGGGCTGGGGCCATTCACGACTCCGTGTTTCTCTGGCCCGGCCCGAGTGATTAGCTGCAGTAGCGCACGCTCAGACACGGACAGAACTACACATGGTCTGGGGCCGTTCACGACTCCGTGTTTCTCTGGCCTGGCCCGATTGATTAGCTGCAGTAGCGCACGCTCGGACACGGACAGGGCTACGTCTGTAACCATCGCAATGCCGTGTATCTCTGGCCCGACCAGAGGAATTCAGGCGGTGTTGCATTTTTTTAAGCGTAAATGGAGTGAAGCTGTGTCACACAAGCCATTATTTTGTTTATCTCCGCTTCCCCCTAGTGCGCGAGTCTTACACTTTTCACAGTATCATGAATGAGTTTTTGCATTTTTTCGGGTGTATGCGTCAGCAATGCTTTCAGACATTGTGCACGTTAAGCATTTGAAGGAGACGACGCGTGATGTTTATGCTGGTGAATATCGAGCTTTTCACTTTGAGACATGTCTGTTTCTTCAAGCGGTCATTAAAGTGTTCACAGCTTTATTCACAGGAAATAAAAACCTCGAAGACTGAGGCAGAGAAAACCGCTGGCCCTGAAACCAAAGAGTTTCTTGTTTTTAACCGAAATCACAAGGGATAGGGCATACATACAAATTGTGTTCGAACATAAATTGCATCACTTTAAGGAATAGCTCATTAATCGCATGTAACAGTGTGGGAAAAACAATAGTTGGCTGTTATAAAACACATTGTAATTATTATTAATCCTTACTCTGCACAATCGTACTGACCTTTTCACATAACAGCAGAACATTTTTAACCATCATTAAAATAATAGTGATAATAGTATGGAAGTAAATTGGGTTTACTATTGCGTAACACATATATATATATATATATTTTTTTCGAAGGGGCACGTGCCAACTTTGACTTTGAGTTTGTTGAGTTTATGTTTATGACTCTCTTAATTTCCTTGAAAAAGTGCTGGCTTTTGTTTGCATGTCTATTACTCTTTAAATTTCAAAATATTTCATAATGATACAGTCTATGACGGACAGCCCAGCTCCACAGCCTGGACCGTCCAGGCCCGATTAAGGCCCCAGATGTTTCTCATCATAGCCTGAGTTGTGCCAGCAATTTCTGGCATGGAGAAAAATACATTGTGACTAATGGTCTTTAAAGAATATTCCTTCTAGTCTGACCTCTGAATATTATTAGATGCTAATGGGTACCACTCCGTGTCAGGCCCGGGGTGTCCAATGGATTTGTGCCATGGATGCCAGGCGCCGAGGCCATATGGTCCCCCCACCCCCCAAGGCCACCGTCTAGATCACTAACCTTTCCACTCGTGTGACTATGGCAACGTTTCCTGCTCGGGCCTCTGCAGCCATAGGGCACAGGTTTGGGAAACGCAAAGTGGTGCAAACGGCTAATGCTTTAGATAAGGGTGAAGGAGGGTTTGTGCAGGGGCAGTAGAGGTTAGTAGAGTAGTTTTTTTCTGACTAATTAAGATTTGGTATTTATACATTCATTAATGATCAAGCCTCCTCTTATTGACTGCAGGTCTAATCAGCATGAGGGGGGAGACCCAAAGCGGCTGGTGTGCTTTTCATTATTAAAACCATCAACCAGCCCATGCCTTATTCATTTAGAGAAGCAAATGATCTGATTCAGAATCAGGAATGAATGACAAATTATAGAAAATTAGTCCTCAGTCAGAGAGATCTAAACTTGTTGCAGCTGTCTGTGGAAAAGAAAACATTCAAACTACATGACAGAAACGTTTAGCCCTGGCCCGTCTGAGTCTTTCTGTTTTGCTGTAGAGTCAATTTACTTCAAGATAAATGTATTCCAATAGTAATGGCAAAATAGTCTCTAGCTCATCATTCACTTTCATGGCTAATCACACGACAAATTTGCCTAATAAATGATCCGCCTGATCTTGACCTTGATTAATCCTAGCGGTTTCGTCTTGTTTACCTTTTCATGCTCTTTTCTCTCATCTACAGTCATCAATTAGGCAAGCGGTCCTCGCAGTCAATGCCTTGCCCTTGGGGGGAGACAGGTCGGAGGTTAATATAAGAATGAACCCATTTTAAAACAGCGTGGACTCCTCTGGGACTGCTGGTATGCAAAAGGCTGGTATTTACGGTTTTGATGATTGAACGAAGCAGTGACCAAGAGCACGACGTCATGATCAAGATTAAAACCGCTTAGCTTATCTTTGAAGGTGAAATGATCAGCTAATGACACACAAAATGGCAAATATTTCCACAGAACTTCGCATTTACTACTTGCATAAACCCGTACGTTATTATCATCCTTTTTGTGATGCATAATGCAAAATATTTTCTAAAGTTAACACAAAGAAAACAAATTAAAGTCTTAAAATGATCAAATATCTGCCGACAGTTTCCTGTTTAAAAATGTACAATGGAAGTGTATTGTAGTGTAAGAGTGAAACCTAAAATGATTTTTCAACTCAAACAGAACAGTTGGTTACTTTTCTAATAAAGTATTTCACTGTTCATTTGCTGACATTTATTCCCAACCGCATACGGATTTGCAATCTTAGATCCAAATCCAATTAAAATAAATTGGTTAAAATGTGCCGCTTGCCGTAGTAATTTAACTCATCGTTTCACATCGAGGAAAGCGTGTCATAATGATGGTGTTTTATTCGATTTATGTGTATGTCTAAATATCCAAATGGAATGTAGTGAGTGTTGTTCAAATTACAGCTTTGAACGAATTTAATTTTAAAAACATTTAACATATTTTCACAGCAGAATTTGAGCAATATCTACTAAACTGGAAAACAGCGAATCATAGGGAAAAACTGCGCCACATCGTGACAACGAATAAAAAAATTAACGTCTGTCTTAAAAAATTCATTCAAAGATTCTGAAGATTTTTAATGAGGGTTTTGCCAAATTAACGAACATTAATTTGAACCATGGCGCCTCTCAATGCATATTAACACACATTTTAATCAGAAAGCAAAGTAAATCTTTAAAACTTGTTATATTGATTTAACCTTTTAAAAATGATGTGAATCAAATATTTTTTTCTGAACTAAAAGAGAATGTAGACGTAGTTGTGATCGACCATCAATATTTAAAAAGCAAGAAATACCTTCAGATGAATGCCTGACAAAATAGCTAATGCTGTTATGAGAGTTACATATAGCAAGAAATATCAGTCTTACATACTAGGTTATTATTATCTAAAAATTATGGCAAGAACGGGAGCGAATATAAGCATATATTTCGTAACGATCTTACGTCTAATTATTTTTTCATTAAAGCTTACGGACAGGCTTTTTAAAGACACTATTTGAGGGGTCCTATTTTGGGTCTTGTACGTGGCAACAACTCAAACATGGCAGCCTGTGAATGCGGAATTGGGCTGGTATGTTAGGTTGTGAATTGTTTAGACCTTATTTGTTATCCGAGAGTGTGTTCGTGCGACCAGTTTTGCAAAAAATATATAAGTATAATGGCAGGTTGGAGTGGATTTTCGGACGAAGAACTTCGGAGGTTGCAAAACAAAGGTAACTATCGTGCAGCGATATCCTCCGTGACAGTTAGTTATTGTTATTATCTATGAATATTTCGTTTGGTGGTTATTTATTAGGTTTTTTTTATAGTTCATGGTGTAGCATGTTTGAGAATGATGTAAATACGAAATGTTCAGATTTTCTTGATCGATTTATTTGTTAGATTTAATCTGCATGCTTTTCAAAAAAGGTGGGTCTGTTTGCCTTTTTTAGTTTAGCAGGATTATCTTCTCACTTCACAGATCTTGTAGAACCTGCTGTTTCGGGTCGTGGTCGAAAACCTGCTCACACAGATCCGGCTGAAGTCGCAGTATCGGGTCGCGGTCGAAGAGCAGCTCCTACTAACCGGAGTCGTCAGCAGCTGCAGCGAGAGAAAGCCCTTCAGTTGGCCGTTCAACATGATCTATCACGCACGATACCACCAGAACAACGCCTCACGAAGCCCAGAGCACAATCCCCGGTCACAACGAGACCAATGCAACTGGAAGAAACTCCGCAGGAACTCTCGAACAGGCAGAACGAGCCGCAATCTGCCAATCCTGACACAGCGGAAAGCACCGAACCAGGCCAAATGGGCAAGGAACTGGACAAGAAGGAGGTGGAATTGTTAGTAAGTCTATTATATTAAATGGGCAAGCTGGTGGTGTAGTGGTTAAGGTGATAGGCTTGTATAATTAATGAAACACATTAATGAAAAACGACTTCTCGCTTATGTCTAACTAGCTCTTTGCATGTCTTTATGAGCAAATGTGTGACTATGGCTCTAAAGTTAGACTGTGGAGGAGATGTTTTATAAAGTGTTGATTTTGTTTAATTGTATGTTTGTGTATTTTATTCTGTCCCTTTTCACAGGAGAGAGAAGTCTAGGCTGGAGCTCCTCCAACATGAGCAGCGCATGATGGAAGAGAAAAATAAACGCAAGAAAGCACTTCTGTCAAAGACCATCGCTGAGAAGTAAGAACCTTGTGGTGTCAGAAATGGTGATGGAATGTATATGTAGTTACAGTTGTGAATGATTAGGTCCAGCGCCGACATGCGCTTGTCTTTTTAAACTTGGTCAACTTATGAGGCATGATCAGTACTGTGCGCGGAGACAAACGCGTACTCTTGGGACCGTCTCTGTCCCTCATTGTTTTGAAACAAACGCATTTGGAGCTGCGTGGTTCGTGGTCCTGTTCTTCTGTTGAGATGTGTATACCTTAACTCCACTGTGTCGATAACGTTTACCTTCTTTTGTGGCTCAAGGTCCAAACGCACGCAGGCGGAATCGGTGAAACTGAAGCGGATTCAGAGGGAACTGCAGGCCCTGGATGACATGGTGTCCTGTGACATCGGGATCCTGCGAGGGAGAATCGAACAGGCCAGCTGGGACTACTCCATGGCAAGGTGGGTTTCGGCTCACTGGCGCTTTCCCCCTGTCTGGTGCTCTTTCTTTCTTTCTTTTAAAACAAGGTCTTTAAGGAATTATGGGCTTTTTGAAACCTTAGTTTCACTATGTCCGCTGTGCTGTATTTGTAAAATCAGTTTGATGGTCTAAGAAATTTCACTGTTGGCTGTTGGATTTTATGCTTTATTATAAGTTATTATTAGTCATTGCTATACCCTCCTCTGGTTCTGCAGACATTAACCTGCTTATGATGTTCAATGAATCATCATTTAGGTAAAATATTTGTGAAAATTAAAAACCAATGTTAAACTGGAAACGAATACCTGAACAAAGAAATGTTTCCTTTTCTCTTTGTTTCAAGCGAAAAGGTGCCGGGAGTATTATGGGGGACTAAGACCCTCTGTTTTCTCTGTCAGGAAACGCTACGAGAAAGCAGAGGCGGAGTTTGTGACAGCGAAGCTGGACCTCCACAAGAAGACTGACCTGAAGGAGCAGCTGACGGAGCATCTGTATGCCATCATCCAGCAGAACGAGCAGCGCAAAGCCCGAAAGCTGGAGGAGCTGATGCAGCAGTTAGAGCTGCACGCTGACGAGGAGCAGCTGGAGCTGGAAATCGAGGTGGAGAGGATGCTCCAGGGGGAGGAGCCACAGACCCAGGCGTGTCTGCGCAACTCGTCTGGCCCGGAGAGCCCCAAAGAACTCCAAACGAGTCCAAGCGACTGTGACTCGATACACATGCCCCTCAACCACCAACCCGTAGGCAGCGAGGTACCGGCCTCTGTCGCCTGAAATTCCAAAGGGGGCTCTTCCCATCAGTGGCTTTGGACGAGCTGAGAATGAGTGTAAACAGTTATGCTGTACCATATTCCAGCCTGTGGTCTTTGTCAAGTCTTCCGTCTTATTTATGTGGTGCCGTTATCTCGATCATACTGCATTACAAAGTAACTGTATTTTCTCTAGAATATTAAAGTATTTATGTCAGAATGAAAATGCACTCAAGATGGTGTTAATCACTCTCTAGAATATGAAAGTCTAAGAAGTATATCTTTACAGAACGATGTAGCCTTTGAACAGAGCATCAGTTTTAACACTATTTTGTGAAAACATTTTTATATATCCTTGCTCTCAAAGAATTAATAAAAAAAACAAACGGGGAATGTTCTATTAGATATGGTTATAAGATTTATTTAAAATGTGTCCTGAAGTTGAGGTGGTCCTCTGCACCTTAAACTACCGCTGCAGCTGTGTATTTTTCATTATTCATTTGATGGATATCTTCATTGAGCCTTTCTCTGGTCAATGGTTGTTTGGTCAGCTGCTATGGGGCTCTTGTTACACAAGTATTTTTAACTATGTCATGAGAGGCCCAGTTCCGGTTCTGCACATCGTGTGACAACGAATGACACTCTTGCCTAAATATTGGATGTATGTTGAGTGAGAAGATAAAGTAAGGTGGATATTTGTGTATATTGTGATGGGGTGCTGGTTGCAAGGTGGATTCCTATTTGTTCGGGATTATGTGTCTGTTTCGAATAGCCATTACGTTAGCATGCATTGCTACTTTTAAATTATAAAAATGCACTAATAACCAATTCTTAAATCATTCTTTTTTTCTGTTTTTGTGAATAAAATCATTTCATAAGTCATGACTTAAGTATATAATTTTGCCATTCTACGCGTACGTGCAAAGCGCCTTATTTTCGTCGAAATGCCGAAAATACCCAAGTTTCTGGTTGTTGTATATGTGAGTTATTTCGGCCTTCTGAAGATAACGTAATGTTGGCCACATTTTAACAATTTTTCCAAATTAAGTTTTTGTAAAAAACAAAATGTGTGTGTGTGTGTGTATGTATGTATGTATGTATGTATGTATGTAT
>JAOYSI010073316.1:0-20111 GCA_025775065.1 Hiodon alosoides
CCCCCCTCCCCCCCGCCCCCCCCCCCCCCCCCCCCCCCCCCCCCCCCCCCCCCCCCCCCCCCCCAGCCTGCCGCTCCTGTCAAAAGTTGGACGCGTCCCCAGCGCTTAAAAAAAAAAAAAAAAGAAAAGCACGACAGGAGAAAGAATGTCAGGAAAATGACTGGGAAAGAAAGCACCTGTGTACAAAAGAAAACCTGTTACTTCAATGATCCGTCTGCCAGAAGTCCTTACCCCGATGACAAGAACAGTGAATGCACTGGGAGCAGTGAGGAGGACTGCCACTTGTCACCTGCCATCACTCGTCAGTGTCTTAGAAGTCCCTGCCGAGCATGAAGGATCACAGACTGACTGAAGCGGATGGCTGAAAAGTTAAATATGTTGTTGTGGAACTAGTAATAATAATAATAGTAGTAATAATGAAAAAGTTTCAATTTAGTTGAATTTAGTAGACTTTGGAAATAGTTCCCCGGAAAAGGGGTGCATATGTGCCGGGATAGAGTCGACTATTTTAAGGTTTGATAATGTTGACTTATAATCTTATCTAACTTATTATTATTTTATTTATTTTTATACACAATTTCTGTAATGTAACTGCAAGGAAGCAACTCAATAGGAACTCTGTTATGCTGCCGACCAGTATAAACACATTTAGACTGTGACAAAATCTTATTAAAAAACCCTATTATGATATATACAATGAGAACCCTTACATGAGAGAAAATTATTGATCATTTGTGTGTTTATGTGTAATAGATGCCAAGCATGAAATAAAACAGCTCACTCCTCCGAATGGATTCTAAAAGTTCCAATAAATCAATGGCTTTGGCTCAGGTAATAGGGGAATAGCATTAACTGTTATTAGTAGCATTGAATGTTAGTGAATAGCATTGAATGTTATTGTCATATAACATTTGCGCTCTGCTTATTCATTGTGGCATTTTTCAGCGTTAATGTTTTAATGAATGTGAGAAGGACAACTGACTGAAAAATACAAAGAGCTGTCTGCCATCACTGGGGTCGCTAGGGCAACAAACTCTCCTGACCAATAACATCAGTACATTAATTTTTAATACTTTTTTTTTTAACCAACAGCCTAATATTTCTTTGTAAATGTAGTTACTGCAGTTACTGTACGTAGTAGCTACAGCATAAATGTTTCAGAGACACTTAATTTAAAGTGTTTTTAAAAATCCTATCTATGCATTGCATTGAGGGCAGGTTTGTCTGATACACATGGGTAAGGAGTAGGTGATATTAGCAGAAAAATATTTGACTGTTAAGTACTGGTAGCATCGCAAACATGGGTGCCATTCAGTCTTAGGTGAGAAGCTTTCTGTAACACAGGCAAAGATGAGATGACATGGAGTCTATGTCCTCATTCCTATTCCAACGTCCCAGGCTGTTCTGCCCCTCCTTCCTTGTGGGGTGGAGAGCGCAAAGTGGCTTTTATTTACTGCCATGGAAAAGGTATACGCTATTTCATTTATTTTATTAACCAAGAGCCAATTAATCATTCCCTGAGCTCTGATGGTGCACTGTTAAAATTAAAAAGAACAATTTTTAAAATACATGTACATAAAAAAAATGTTTAATTTGCTCATAGTAAACTCGTCTAGTGAACACGTCATTCGAGCCCTGCGCCTGAACAACGCTCCCATGTGTTCATCCAGCAATGCCGGGTGTGAACACCCCCAAGGCAAAACCTTGAGGACTGTGACAGATGAAACCAGTTCATTCTCATGGTCACTGATGATTCCCTGTGACCCGAGGCACTTGTGGTGCTTGATTACACCGCCATGGCCATGGCTAAGAGTCTTCCAGCGAGGGTATCCTGTGGGTTCTGGACCACTCAGCTTCACAGTAGGTTAGGTCGGAACAATTTCCTAAAGGGCTTATGTCAAGCACTACCAGGTGCATTAGTTTTAGCGCATGCATTTTACTTGGGTCTAATGCCGTCTAATGAAGAAGAAGACCTTGAGTAGCTGTCACCAAAGGGGATATTTTAGACAGAATGACCAATCATAAATTAATCTAGCACAGCTGCCAATACCCATACATTCTTTAACCTCACGTCTATAGTCATGTTTTAGTGTAACTGTAATGGAGTTTAAGCAAAATTTAAGCAGTGTGTTTTAGGGTGCAAAAACTGACAGGAAATGATACTTCCACAAGCGTAAATCTCTTGAAAACGCGGATTTGTGGTGTTTATAACTTGCCTGGTAGGTCTTTGTCTTTCACCAAGAGAAAAGACTACTTTTCAGGGAGATACTCTTTGCTTCTCATCAAAACGATGTCAGATTTTTATACACTCGTGCATTTTTGCTTTTAATTCAGGACTTGCAACTTTCTAAGTGATTAGGCTTATTTTGTGCTGAACGTCGGTTTTTATTTTGCTTGTGTGTTCAGTTACCTTCCCCTCTTTTACCCATGGGTTGGCTGGACCACTTCGGAGGCCTGTCACCTGGGGCTTTCTTACTGGGGCACGGGATTCAGTGCTTTGCAGGTTTTGTCAAGAACACTGCCACGAAGGAGTGCATGAAGGTTTTCGCTGAAGGGAAATTTGGAACCCTTAAATTCTGCGGAGCGAGGTTTTAGGAAGCAATTTGGAGTTATGCAAGTGGCTTATATTAGCATTGCGCAATGCATGCTGATCTTCAGCAATCAGAGGCTCATTCATGGAATTATCGTTTATGGCAAATTTCCTCCAATGCACTCCATGTGTTTGTATCTAAGTTCTGTACTTATCTTACCATCACTTACATAAAAGTAAAACTTTATTAAATATGATTTGCGGGTTGATTTGATTTGGCCCCAACAGTAATCCCAGGGTTCTTAACAATCCCCACATTCTCGAATCTCATACTTGGGAACTTGAACTTTTAAATGGGAGATAAGTCTAAACCTGCCACTGCTGATATGTGATATGCAAACACTGAATCCTTTTGTCATCACGTGTGCAAAAATAATAAAATGTGTGTTGTGAGTGCATGAACATTTGTTTTCCACCTTGTAGGTGTTCGTTCAGGGCAGTTGTTATTGATATTATAATTGTTACTACATTGATGCACATTGTGAACTTATATCATGACATTAAATAGCTCAGTTTTCTGTAAATTGACCAAATACCAGGAACCAAACAAGGAGCATTGATATGAAGAAACGACTGAAAGCTTTACCGTGCCAAAAAACCTTTTAAGGGGTTTTAAATAGCATATACTCACTGGGAACCAGCAAATATGCACTGATTGGAAAGAGGCTATGCAATTTTGATCCAGGGTCATCTTATTATGCAATCTGGAGAGGCAATATGTAGTTATTGGAAAGCAATTTGTCTGTAGACACAAAATGTAAGTGAAAATGGTCTCCGAGCTGTCGCATATTTCCAGTACAATCTTTAGGTTCTTCTGTGTAGGTAATTAGGAATTCCACTCCACCTTGCGTTTGTGCACAACGGTGGAGAAGGGGAAACGGTGTGGGGGGGAGAAAAAATTAAGCAGTGTTCCCAGGAACTCTTGAGCAAGACTCAGGGTTGAAGGAAAATAAAACAGATTCATTAATGCGATGCTTCTAAAGCTGGTATTTTATTAGAGGTTGAGTCGTGAAGCTTACTGTTCTTAGCAGCCAGAGCCCCTGACTGGGAACACAGAGTAGAGAGCATCTGTATGCTCTTGGTGTCGCACTAATTTGTAACTCGCACTGCTGCGACAGAAGAGAGTCAAGTGCAGTTACGAACAATGAGATTAGCAACACATCGGGCCTGAGCTTTAAAATTTTTCTTCACTGTATCTGAAGCCAGCAAAATATGGCCATGATGTCAGTCTACAACCTGAGTACGTACAGCGAGTCCTCTATTCTGTTCTATGAGCAGTTTTTTTGGGTCGAAGTTTTAGGTTTTATGCCGTTTATAAATTAGATAACTGAAAGATTATTACAAAGCGAATCATGGATTCATACAGAGAGTGATGGGAAATTTGGCGATGGGAAATTTGGACAGAGGATTTTGAAACGGGTGAAAGTAATACTGAGGTCATTCATTTGTGTTTTATTCATCATAAGTCAATATTTTTCAGCAATTATAGTCTGAAAACATTGTTATCATTCTCTTGAAAAATCCAGAACCTGGCATGCACATTCATTTTTATATCTTGAAGTGGTGTAAGTGAAATGATTTTAAATTAGGGCGGGTCAAGATCATTCAATATCAGTTAGTCTGTCAAAAGCCAGTGATAATGCACATTCATTAAAATGCGATACCAAATCAATGCTACTGCCTGTGATGCAAAGTGTGCGCCCTTAAAGTCAGGAGCCTGCATTGGTGTTTAAAACGAAAACCAGGATAATCTAATGTCTTTTCATGGTGAGAGAAGGTGGTTAGAGCTGCTTATTTCAACAATGTGATTTTGCACACCTTGCAACTTACCTTGCTGTGTAAAGATAATAATAATAACAACAATAATATGTGCAGTTATTATTATATATTTCGCTGCATCTCCTGTTCTTTTTAATAACACAATGACATGATGTCATTTATCAGCCCATGAAACAATATGTACAATAAAAACTCAAGATCTCTCGGGGTCTTGTTATAGCGGAGTGCAGAGAAATCCCATAGTTTCACAGCATATCACACCTCCAGATGTTTTTAGGCCAGTGCGAAATCATGTCTAAAACAAGGCCTCAGTTGTCTCTCGATTTCTACTGAGAAGACAAACCAGAACTAAGCCTTGAGCATGAGTAATGAGGCCAGAAAAATATGTTTTTGATAGGGATCTCAAGTGAAAAATTATTATTAGCAGTGGTAGGAGTTGTGGTATTGGAGGTGGTAATCATAATAATAGTACTGATAAAAACAACATACTTAGCAGTGACATGAAAATAAATTAAAAACAGAACAATTCCACGATAGAAATATACAGTACAAATGGAGAAATATTTCTTTTCATATAGCAGGCTCAATGATGGCTGTAGGCTAGGGTCTCTCTCTCTCTCTCTCTCTCTCTCTCTCTCTCTCTCTCTCTCTCTCTCTCTCTCTCTCTCTCTCCCTCTGTTCAGTGGCCAGTCAATTGTTTGGGGATTACAAGAACAAATATATTACAAATCAGCTACTGCAAATACTGTATTTTTTATTTTGTTTGTGTCATGCAAAATAAATCATATCAACTTGTATTTGTCTCCCAGTTTAATTGCTGGGAAGCAGGCTATAGATTCCCACAGTATTCATCAGTCTACTTCGATGCTGACAATCATAGTGTGCTTCTTTTGATTAGACCAGCTGTAACAGTCTGTGACTACACTTTTCAGAATTCATTAAGGTAGCTGTTCCTCCTAAAGTCGGGTTCCTATCTCAGCTTTAGTTGGGTTAGCCATCAGACCTTAAAGGACTTTCTTGGGGACAAACACAAATATGGTGGGGAGGAATCTTATTATCTTATGTGGCCCAAATATCAGTTTAAACCTCTGTTGTTATCCACCAGCATTATGTGTTGGGGATATCTCTTTTTAAAGAAAATTATATTGATTAAAAATTTGTTAAAAAACATTCAGTGCTGGGACACTCAGTTATATTGCCAAAATGAATAAGCACAGAAATACAGATTATTTGTCATCATTGCCTGCAGAACGAGAATTGCAACCACTGCAGTGGGCTGCTACTCCGGTTTATAAACTTTGTTTAACAGAGAGATGTTGATATTAGTGAAAAGGACAGCGGTGCTGTCAAAACATCCTCTTTCTCCAATCTGCACATCATTAAACTGATTCATTACGCAGAAGGATAACTACAAATGACATAGAAAATACCACCTACTTTGCACTGGTGATAGGCACTGCGGTGTAAACAGAATGCTGCACGACGAAGGCCCAGCTGGAAACCGGGGCTCACTTTGACAGGATAAGTGTTTTAATAATCATTGTTTTGCTGGAAATTTGCAATTTATAATTGCATTTGGCCAATTAGAAGACAGGTATATGCTAACTGCTAATCGTAAAAGGAAAAATAACATGTTGGTGTTAAGAATGTCACACAATTTAAAACTTTAAAAAAATAAAAATAAAAAAAATAAAACTTTGCATTTATTCTGCCTTCTCCAATTGTTTGTTTAATTAGTATGTTATACATAATGATTATGTTGACAGACATTGTATTATTTTAGAATGTTTTTAATTACCATAACTGCAAAATGATTGACAAGTTAAATGTCAACAACAATGAATATTGCATGATTCTACTGCATCAGTTATGTAGCAGTTTCTGTTAAAAACGGCTGCATGGTCAAGTCTATATAGTAAGAACTGATCTGATTGATCATCAATATTAAAACTCTTAACTTTGATTTAATTTAATTTATGTATAATGTATTAATGACGTAATTATATTATTGTCAACCTGAACTGAAAACATGTTCTCAGTTGTAATGAGGTTATCTTGTCTTACCATGTAGCTGAGCAGCCAAGAAGGTTTATTTAAATATTGCATTTCTTTGACTTGATGCTAATTAAAAGTATCCATCAGTTGTTTTTTTTTTTTTTCCTTTCCTAGAATAACCCACCTTGCCCTTTTAGTTGTATGTAGCACACCAGGAAAAATTATACATACTTTTTTTTTTATACATACTTATGTTACGCAGTATTTTATACACAGCAATTATTTTGTGTCAGAAAATAATACATTGGATACAGTATGTATAAATGAGTAGAAATGAGTGTCAATGTGTATTTGAAGGCTTAGATTACTTTAGAACATATAAAAAAAATGTAAAAAAAGTACTGCAGTTAATCACTTAGTCAAGCTCAATAAATGGTATCCAGGCAGTAAACGTGATGCCTCTCCTTCAAGAGTTTTGAGCAGAGAGCTCACTTGAGAGGGACTCTGGAGGAGGATCCAGCAGTCGCGTTTAATGCCTGTAAAGACGTGGCGTCTGAGGAAGAAGTCAGTGGTCTGCTCTGACTCTGACGCTGTCCTCAGGCAAGGACTCACCCCCGAAACAGCAGACTCTTCATGCTGTCCTGTTTGATCTGCACAGAGGCTTATGGAGCTTGGTAGTGGAACTCTCAGACTACCTTTCTTATGGCAGTAACTTACAACAGTGCATGCCTCACTTGTCCATGAAAATGTCATTATTCCTAAACTATGGCGTACTAAGCATATGCATAATCGAAAATGGTGTGTGTGTGTGTGTGTGTGTGTGTGTGTGTGTGTGTGCGCCACTATTCACTCCAGAAAGAAAGAAGCTGCACTCCACGGCCCAGAAGGACACAGTGTATAGCACATACAATGACATTAGTTGAGCCAGTTGCAACAAATTCAGAGATGTGTCAGCCAATCGCAACACTCTGCTGTCAGCCTGGTATAATTAAAACATGTATGTTAATGGTACTACAGCCATGTGAATATTGTTAACAACGCAGAGCAGTGCTTATGCAGCATAATGATAAGCCCTAAATCATGACCGGAATGACAAGAAACTATAGTATGTCATGTAGCTGAATATATCCCAAGAGTTTGGCTAAGGATGGCACGTTAGAAATGGGCCTGTTATTATTGATGTGATCAGGACCAAGGCTAGGCTTCAAAACCGGCATAACAAAAGCAGTTTCTAAGTCTATCAGAACCGACTGAGAGGACGGAGAAGGCATTGGATGACAAGTCAAAGAATCAAGAAGAGTGGTCGTCTTGCTGCTAATCATTTTGAATATGGTGGCTATGTCAACCAGCAGACAACCAGCAGAACCACATCCAATTCCCCCTGCAAAGGGGGTCCAATTGTATGATTGTAATTAAAAAGTAGTTGGTAACAGGACAAGGCTGAGGTGAACTAGTTTATATGGCTTTTATTTTACATGGTCAAGGAGCTCGGGAGTAGAAAACAAGGGGGTTGTCATGAGCTTGAATGAGTTTGTTCACAACAGAGAATAATATCATGGGCTTTCCTTTAGCCTAGCTGATCATTTCAAAGTAGACTGCCATTTGATCTTCTGAAGAAGCAGAGATTCCCACAGGGGCCATCTAACTTGAAGCTGCATTCAAGAGGTCACTGGGATTAATTCACTTCATATTCCAAAGTCACTGTGTTTTTACCATCTGATGGAAGTTGGGAGGAATATCAACATCGGGCCAAACGGTCCTATGACCTGACAGTCAATGCTGTGAACACTGGCCACACCCTTCACAGTAAAACAGAAAAAGTCAAACACGTGGCAAGAACATCAAGAACAAGAACATCGCAATGTCCGTGCACAAGACCGTGTCCGTAAATGAAGCCCAAGTCATAAAAAAAATCACTTCAGTTTATTTTATATAAAAGCAAACACTTGCAGAGAGATTGATCCAGGCATTCAAACAGAGCAGATAGATGGGGGACTGGGAAGACAACGTGTCTGTGACAGAAATTGTATGGAAATTCAGGGAAGCTAAACATATTCATACAGGAGAGTGTCTCTCAATATGGGACAGAGTCGATTCATGTAATTATTTAGAAATGTATTATAATTTTTAAATACGAAACAAAAACAACAGAAAACGAAACAAACAAAAAAAAAAGAATCAGACCTAAAATTTGTTTTAAAATGGTTAATAAATTAAAGACGTTTTCTTATTTTAAGATCAAACTAATTCTGGGTGACACTTGACAATGAGCCAGCGTATCCCCCACCATGTGCACTTTGTTAGGTTCAGTATCTTTAACGCTGATTTATTTAGCGTTTATTGTGCTATAAATGTTTAATAAAAGTGCCATTGTGCTGTAAAGTCAAGTTTGGCTAACTTATAGCGGGAGCCAAGTGAAGTTCAATCTCAGCAAGTGCAGCTGGTGTATAGACGATGTTGGGGCACCACCCCACCAGTTTTAATTATTATTATTATTTATGATGCCAAATTGAGAGTTGCGCAACACTTGCCTATATGGGTGAGTGACAAGAAAGAAGCCACTGCTCGAAACATGGCTTCTGAAGTCGCGTCTGGAGTTTGCCAGAAACCACGGCATTGACCCAGCGTGGATTTGGGAAAGGGTTTTGTGGTCAGCTGAGCACTACGTGTAACGCTAAACCTAACCTGTGGGGTATGTGTCTCACCAGCAGGGGCTGAGAATCTTGTTAGAACTGAAGGGAGAATGGACGGAGCAGAAGACGGTCACACAGTAGAAACTTCCCTGGCCTTTATAGTATGACCTAGATAATTATTTCCATTTGAAAAGTTTCCTTACAGGATTATCATTTCACTGTTAGTGAGCTGGAGAGTCTTCTGAGAGGCCCTTTTTTTCCAGTTGAATTTAGATTGCAAGCAGAAGAGGAACTGTTACATCGTTCCTACTTCATTATGTTCCTTTTGGGGAAACAAAAGGGCAACCCTAAAGCAAAAATCCTGGCTACATTTTCCCTAAAAAAAAAACATATATAAATTATAATTGCTTTTCCGTAGCGTTGCCTTATATTGCATGCATCAGTTTAAAGGTTGTGTGGTCCCTGGGAGATAAGGACAAATGAATCCTTGTTTGAGAGATTATTTTACTCTTGCAAAAACTGCATTTACCCTTTTTGGGTTTTTTTATCCTAGGGGAGCCACACTTCTGGGTAGAGCGATATTAAAGGGACGATAGATATGGCTACGTACAGAGGAAATATTTTTCATTAATGGGGTGACACTGACATAGAAAATGTTATGTGCGATAGTGTATTATGAATGAGATAATTATAAAAAACCATTATGCTGGCAAAGCCACAATAAAGGATCCGTAAGAACTGTTTTAATTGCTTACCGACTCCCACTGCATCTACAAGTAGGGACCACAGCGTTTTCAAGGGTAAAGCAGATGTAAAGGTCTTTTAGCATTTCCCAAGCATTGTGGCCAGTATCGGTCATACTTTAGCAGCTTTTCATCAATACTGCCTGACAAGTGCAACATCTTTATATAAATCCATGCATAGGTCAGATTGTGTAGATTTTGTGAGGAGCCATGTGGTTCAAATGGTACAAATGGTGGAATGATTCAGAATATAAGTAAATGACAAACGATGGTAATGTATCTGTGTGCCTCAATGGGTCCCAAAAAATGGCAAAAAAGGGTTGGTAAAAGGTTGGTTTATTTATTTTTATTTTTTATGGTTGTCCTCATAAAAAAATTAAGGGCATCAGTCAAATGGAGTGACATAAAATGACTGTTAAAATGACTCACAGAGTGACATAACACCAGTGTTAAAGTGACATAAAGGTTGACATAACACCAGTGTTAAAGTAACATACAGAGTGACATGCTGTCAGTATAAATGACTCACAGAGTTACATGACGCCAGTTTTAAAGTGACATACAGGGTGACATAACACCAATGTTAAAATAAGGTAAAGAATGATATTAGAGACAAATCCCTCGAAGGAGAAAGATGAAAAAATAGATAGATTGCTATATTGTTCCAAATCACATGATGTGCTAAGCAGATGGACTCATAGGGGAACCCGATATCTACTTGAGGACATGGCTTTCATCAGAACTTCAGTTGTAGTGGATGGAAGATGAAAGTGTCTCGGATTCTCTACGTTATTTTATTTCCGCTGTGATAAAACATTTGTTTAGCCTTATTTATGAGGCTCCACATACTAGCAGCTGTTTTAAAAAGAAGGACAATTTATGGAAAGTTTTTATTCCACCCAATTAAATAGAAGGCTATTTAAAAAGAATTGTAAAACCTCCTGAATTTTGGTCCTCCCGGAGCAGGATCTGGAATCTCTCTTTTAGGTCAAGCCATAACAGATGTGGCTCCACAACACTGTTACATGCACAGTCCACTATCTGACCTCTATAAAACTGCTTAATACTTAATAAAGACTATTTCATTAGTATTTAAACTGCACAAAGCGAGGGCAAAGTTAGACATATAAAGGAACAAGTGTAAATTATGCTAAATTAACTAAATAAATATAATATACTGTTAGAACAACTTAGGGGTAACAAATGTGATGTCTGTGTGAGCCTGTTTGGTTGTCACTGCTAAGTCTGACAATCAGTGTGATAAATAAATAAAAAACGCCCAGTTAGAAAACACATATATATCAATGGAAATCTTGTTCAGAGATCTTTAATTTGGATCTCTGAATATCGGTTTACAACGCTAAAACATATAACCTTTTTCTTGAACCCAGGCACAATTCTGCAATTATTTGAGCATAGACTCTGTCCTGGGTCGAACCCTGACCACTCTCTGCAGCTGTAACACAGCACACGTTTCTCATGTCAATGCTCAGCTCATGTTATCACTGAGAATAAAGCCAAGCACTGCACATGTGCTTGTTGCTAATGTTCTTTGTCATTTCACTCAGCCCTTCTGAGGAAGTTGTGAGCAAATCTCAATTAAGTCTGCCGGGAAACTAGCAGCTAGCAGCTAAGATGTGAGATTATTTATTAGTTTGTATTAAAAGTTCACCGGGAGCTTTTTTTTTCTTTTCTTCTCCCTAGAGTGAATCTGTAAGTCCACACACAAAGTCCACATGCATGCTCTTTATGACTAACTACATTGTGAAGTAACATGCATGTATGTTAAGTTGAAAGGTGGTGAAATGACAGGCCATGAAACCACAATCTGGTGCGCAATGAGGTCCTGATTCTGGGCGTTGCCCCACATCTTGGCTCTCAGCCAGGGCCTGAGGCCTGGGACAGGATCTTAGATTGCCAGAGCTCTATTGTGCGACTAGTTTTGTTTTTTAACCATTTCTACGGTGCATTTCTAAGTGCCAACAAACCCAAGCCTCGCTATCACTGTCCACTCATTCCGTCCTCCGTCATTGCGATGACATTCAATAAAGCCGGGACTGAAATTTCTGAGCCCTGCCGGATGGTTGGGTTAAGTGAGCACGAGCCCGATGCCACCCGTTTCCGGGAGGCTGCAGGACACCAATATTGCAAGCAAGCTTCCCAAAATCATCCCAAGAAGCACTCAAGCCAGAAAAGGCCATTTATGTACAATGCCATGAAGGACCTTGGCCAGATAAGACAAGAAATCTATAAACTACTGTGTACCGCCCATAAATGTAAGACTGGGTCCTCATATAGACTCTGACAAAAAGGTAGACAAAGACATTTAAAATGGACCCGTAGGCTTTTGTAGGCTATAGCTCCTGTTCCAATGTACTTCTTTCATATCTCTTATGATTTTATTAAATTTTTTCTGGAATATAAGTAGGAGAGTAGGAAAAAATTTATGTGCGTATTTAAACCCAAAGCATCCACACGTATCTAAGTAAATCCCAAGAGGTATAGCAGCAGCCACTGGCAAATACATCCGTAGGAACTGTTCTCAAGGGAGAACCGGTGCTAATCTCCGCTACCAAAAATATACTCCGTCACTGCATGCAGAGGGTCCAAAAAAAATTTCTTTTAAATTTCTGAAAACAATTTATCCTGACATTGGTTTTGTCTCGAATTTCAGGGAAGTAAAAAAATAATAATAATTCAGATTTTCAAAATTATACATTTTCCTGGGCAGACAAACTAACATATTGGTTGGGTCACGTGTGGTTCATCATCTCCCGGGATATGACTCAGATATGCTCTCAAGTGTGGCTTTGTCCCAGGTCCACTGAGAATACTGCCTAGTTCACGCCTGATATACTACTCCCATCCGGTTTGTGTGCCCACACTGTGAATGTGTGGACACATAACTGGACCATGTGAAGAATTCAAAGCCCAGATTATTAAACGGATGAATTCCAGATGCAGTAGGTGTACTCCGAGCCACAAATCTCCATGCTGTGATTTTTTTTTTTCCGAGCATGGAGTTTGCCAAGATGAGAGAGAGAACCTTGAGGGAACCAATGACGGAGAACTTTGAAAGCCCAGGTAAGGACTTTCTTTGAATGCTTATATAAGTTATTCAAATGGAATGATACTCCTGGGATAATCTATCAGAAGTGACTGAGTTTTACCACTTTTTCTCCTTTTAATTCATTGTAAAGTTTTTTGTAAATAACATATTTCAGTATACACATAAAAATGCATGTGAAAAAAAAGTATGATTACCATAGCAGGATTTTAACACGTTGATACCAAGCCACTCTAATGTCAGTGTTTTGGATCTCCCTTTCGAAAGACACAGAAACAGATAGCTAGGGTAAAAATAAAAATAAAAACTCATCATTTTTTTTGATGATACATGTCAACAAAGTGACAATGAGGAAATTAAACAACCACGTTTAAAAAAAACCGTTGTGTTTTAATTTCTGATATAAGGTTGCCAAACTACACAAAGTGGCCATATTCAAGCCCGTTCTGCCTAGCTTCCTAAGGGTTATAGCGTGATATTTAATTAACGTTCATAATGAACCATTATTTTCCATCACAAAGTTTACAAGTAGTAATTTGGGTTTTACGTGCTGTTTTTCAAAATACGGATCCAAAGGCCTTGCTCATTATAACATTTACTCTGCACTGTGACTGCTTACAGCCCCCAATATGAAACAGTTGTAAAATTTTCAAATAGCATTCATTTGCATTTGCACTCACATGCAAAAAAATTCCAAACTGACAAATATGCTTATCAGTATAGGATAATGAATCTGAAATAAATCTGAAGGTCAGTCATATATTTTCTTTATAGTTTCAAAATAGAATTCCTCTCACCAAGTTCCATGGCATTTATAATGTGCTTAGCAGTTTACAGTGAAGCCAGATTTGCATCGTCATAAAATAGCCCACGGTGACTGCTGTGGCCAATTAGCACTTATAATGAAAGAGGATGGTTCACATCACTGCCCTGCGAGCCTGAGTCTGACTGTGACAACTTCTAATGCCTACACAGAAGCTCTTGAGTGCGTAGATTCTCAGAAGTTGGAACGATGGTGTAAATACTGAAAACACTTCCCAAGATGAAAGCATTAAGACAATGCCAATATCTCTGCACTCCACAGTCATGGATGTGTCGACATGAATCCGATTTTCCATCCGGTAAACGCTGCCTCCTCACGCCCACTGCGGTATAACGCGCATGTACCTGCTTATATTCCTCACTAACATTGTGTAAGTAGCAATGTAAGAAAGTTCCCTTCTGACACAACCCTTAAGAATAAATGTCTACCCCTGGAAAGTACTCTCCTCTTTCAAATGAATAATACAGTACGCTAAGGGTTCCAAGCCCCATTCCTGGAGGACCTCAGCGCAAGCAGCTTTTTATTCCAGCAGACCACTTAATCATTTAAATCGACTAATAATGGCCCTGTTTGAGGCCATCTAGTCCTTCCTCTCAGTATTGAGGTTGATTGCTGTTGGAGATGGAGATGGAGATGTCACCTGGATGGAGGTCCACCAGAAGCAAAACTGGGCACCCCTTGCATTACGCAATTTCTGAGCACTTCAGATTTGTTTAGTTGCCTTGCAAAATGTCATGTTTGATTAGATTTTTTATTTTCAAATCAATTTTTGTTTTGCTTTTCCAACATCTGATTAGTCAGATAGGTGTTCCAACATCTGGTTAGTCTAAAAGGGGTGCCAACATCTGATTAGTCAGATAGGGGTTCAAACATCTGAGCCACCGCTCTGAGGGACTGCACTGGATGCCCGCCCTCCCTCCCGCAGCACAAGGAAACATTTAGACTGCTTTCATTGTGCATTCCTGCAAGGTTGGAGAGTAAAACACGGGATAGCACCATGCATATTCCATGGGCCAGCTGGTGCATGCAGAGCGTGGGTACGAGGCGTTGGAATAAAACCCCTATCTGACTAATCATCACCGCAGGGAGAACCACAGACTTGCATGGGAAGCACTTCAGCTCTGGCACTGCTACCGCAAGTGAAAGAGTGGGGAAAAAAAAAAAAAACATCCTGTTTTGGATGGTATTTTATTTTTGTTTTTTTGTTTTTTTCCCTTTGGCCTGTCATGAGTTTTTTTCTCTTTCTTTGTTAAGAGAAAATGAGAAGAGAAGATGACAGGGGGAAAGAAAAACAAGACAGCCTTTCCCTATCAGTCTGAAGGAGAGAAATGAGAGAATTGTACGAGCTGTGTAAACACAAGCAACTATCTGTTTCTATGCTGCCCTGTTTACATTTATTTTTTTAAGGTAAAATAACATGTTGAAATAACATGGCGGAATAGCATGGAAAATATTAGCTTTTGGGATGCGCTGTGCTGTGTGATTAAAATATTATTTTTTTGTATTTGTTTATTTATTTATTAATCAAGGACCAGCCATGGCTGATAAATCTTCTGTATGCTGAACCCCCAGCCCTCCCAGCATAAACAGATTCTTGATAGAGACTAACATTGCACAAGTTCACAGACAATCTGTCGAGGAAAAGCATGTCTTACAGTTCAACTGGATTTGTATGAAAAGGTTCTGCTAAAATGATGTGAAAGGACTACTGGCATAGCAAGGCAACGCTGAATGCAATAAAAAGCATTGAGAGCATTGAGTGAGAGGTGAAGTCTCCAGTCCATCATCAAATGAAGATGTCTCAGAGCACATGGCCGTTTTGTTGCTGCTGCTACAGTTGGGTTGGAGGGCTGGTCAAATTGTGGTGTTTTGCACATTGGTCTAACATACGATTTGTATCTAAAGCTGTAAACAATATATAAACATATATATACATATATCATTCCAGTCTTAGTGGATTCCACTAATGCACAATTTTCAATACTTACTTTCAATCCCCTGCTTTCAACTGCAGAAAAAACCCCCCAAAAAAACACCTTCATCAGAGGCCTTGTTGACTTCACTCTGACCTGAGCAAATGCATGAGATCGGGTTTGGGCTGAATCGAGACGGATCAGGGATTCTGCACTCAGAACCCCAGTCACGCAGAAAGGGGCAGTCACACCAAGCACAGAGCTGTCTGCAACAGCGTCAGCACAGAGGTTTCAGCCACAGCTTAAGTGAAGCGAAAGCCCAAAGCGTTAGGGCCAGCGCCCCAGAGGTCACCTGCTCCTCATTCAAGAATAAAGCACCCTGTAATTGCACTGTGCTCCAGTGAGGCCATATCCTCTATGTACACTGATGTGTGCCAGTCACTTTTGGTTTTAGTGCGGAGGTGTACCTGCCTTGTAGCAAAAGTCATACACATCACTTAATTTAGCTTCAGATTCATCCACAAATGTCAGCTAGAAAAGTACGGCATGGACATGTTAATATAACAGGACTTAGAATACTTATTTTACAGGAAACCACTGCAGTTTATTCAATTTATACTGTGTGTGTGTATGAGGGGTTTTAACTTAAAATTAAATATTGACCCACTGCCTCTCTCTCTCTGTACCTAGCAGCTCAAAATTTAAAATGGTTACATGGGGGGGTGGAACAAACCCTTCTAACAGAAACAGAAAATAGGTAAAATAGTGTATTTTGCAAGGGAATAATCGTCTTATCTGTAAATATCAATAAAACCCAGGTTTGGAATAGAAAAATACACTTTTTCTTGCAGAAAAATACAAACACAATTCACTTAATTTGGCTATCCCAAGTGACACAAAAGTTACAGCAAGATAATGACCCAAAACACACTGTCGGGATAGCAGAGAATGGGAGTTTTTTTGGGCAAAGGGTTTATGTTTTCCGATCCATCCGTCGGGAACTGAGTTGTTTAAACAAAGTTTGGTTGTGAATAAACAATCTTTTTACTTCCTGTGTCAAAATTTTGAAATATTTTAGAACTAAAGAAATCACCAACTATTTTTCTCCCAAATTTGGAATCGCCAATTATGCTCATGCATCGCCTCATCGTTACGACTCTGCACACGGGGAGGGTGTGGAGGTACGGCAGTCTCCTGCAGTCCTAATTATCCAATTATCCCTCTCAATGGCACTGCCAGCCCGCAGGCACCTGGGAAGCCGGGTTGGGAACCTTCGTCAGCTACGAGCTGAGAGTATCCCTGCCCATTTAATCCGCGCTGGCCCGGGCAACACTCCACCACTGTGCTCTTCCAGTCACAAACGGCTGACGACTCGAGTCGCAATGGTACCGGCAAGCTCTGGCTCTTACGGCTCAATCTGCTCTCGGGCGAGCGCCTTCACCCACTTAGCCACTAGCGAAGCCAGAAAATAAAGTGTTTTGTCAACTTCGGAAGGGTTCTCTACCAGTGTATGTTTTGCCGGTGTGCTCTGGAAATGGTGTGACGTTATGGAAGGGGGCTGTGTGGTCCAAGTCAGATCGCTGTCAATATCCAAGGGTGCAAAGCATGACAAGGGGAAAGCAGCCAGGCACAGCCATCTCCCACACCCACACAGCCACGCACACTTTTACATATATGCTAATCAACCCCAGTGACTGCCAGTTGGAATTCGCAGGATCTCGCTAACTGACAAGACAGGAGGTATATGTATAATTAAACATCAGAAGGAGCAGCGGTGAGATGGAATGAGTTTAATCTTTGCCTGGGGTTCCTCAAAAATCAAGCCAGAACCACAAGCCCACAAATACAGAAATCTGAAATTCATGACCCATTTTAATCAAACTTCCTTCCTGGGATTTTTTTGTTCTTGCTAATTAAGAATTAGAGAGGAAATGGGATCTATAGAGCTTATAATGGAGGGACTATTGGGATGGGAGTGTTTCTTCCAAACCTTATATCTACTATTCTCATTGCAGAAAAGGTCTCATGTTTGGTCATTTGAAACGCTGTCAACTGCTACAACAGCTTTCTTATTACATTAGGGGAGGGAACTGAAATTGAAAGCATAATGAAATTCTGATAGCTGAATGCAATTACAGTTTAAACATCAAGAAGTTGTCTTGTTCCTTTAATCAATTCACTGGTTTGTTATTGTTAATTTCATCATTGATAATAAAATGCTTATTGTTATTTATATGGTTTTTATGCTTTAAGATTTTTATTTTTTTTTACATTAAAATGTTTAAATATGCATGTGGCACTATGTTGTTTACTTACGATAAGATAAGAATAGTGAAGATGATGAAGATGATTTATTCATACAGCCATTTGCCAAAGGACGCAAAAAAAAGAAGCTTTCAGTGACAGTTTTAAATGGGCGATAAACTGTTAACATACAAAGAGAGACATTTCCAAACAAATTACTATTTAGCAATCCAAGATTGCAAACCAGTGATGTAACACTCAAATAAAATATGAATAAATGAAAGACAGATTAATTTGTCACTGTCAGACCACAATTTTATCATGCCACCCAGTTTTGTCAGCGAGAGAGAGAGAGAGAGTGTGAACAAAACTCTAGAATAAGAGTAAGTGACTGTTTGATGGTCATCAGAAATGGGGGGGATTTTATTGAATAAAGATAGGGGAAAGCAGTTCCCATAAAGAATATGCTTTGTGAGATGATCTCCCGTCTTTCATTGGACCACTTAAAACGCATCAACCAAAAACAAAAGAAACCTCTAAAACAAGCATTTGTCCTAACAATTGTCTGACATATGAAATTCATATTGCAGGGAAACGGGGAAACAATTCTCAAATAATCTGTTAAGAGTTAAAGTTGCATGCTATATTGAATTATGGCGGGACGGGCCACGGAGCAATACAGATTGAGTTGCAATGAGAGATTGCTGATAAAATAGAGATTCATATTCTGCAAATATTACCCCCGGTCTGTAGCAATTCTAATCCTTCCCATGTCATCACTGAAACCTAGAAAATGCACATAAAGCTTTAAAATAGCTGAATTACTGTATCCACATGATAAGCAAGCTTAATGTCCCACTGACAATTGGAATGCCAAAGTACTCACCCTGCCAACAAGAATTGGGTCGGGCCCAGAAAACTCTTCCAGCACAAACATTTGATTCCAAACCCATCCCCTCTTGGCCCGACTAAGAACTCTCTGTCCTTCGCCAGGCCTGCGCAAGCTCCCGTCGGATCCAGTTTGTGAACTGTTCGACTGGTTGACAAAGGGAGACGTGGACATGCAAGGAAGGAGAGTAATCCACACGAGAAACAAGGAGGTCCATACATCTGTCAGCATTTCCTTCGACCGTTTAGGCATAATTTCCCAGATCTGCGGATCTCCCTCGGGGAAAAAAAAAGGATCTGAGCTCTCAGGTTCCTGATGAGATGAAGATCATTCTTGTGACATGCTGCAGTTCCAGAGACAACAGCTACGCTATGTTCTTCTCACAGAGCCGTCCATTTGCCGGTTCTTCAGTCTGCAAACTTTAAAGAGCAGAATATGCAATTGGACCTTGCCGAATATCATGGAAACACCACAAATTGTTAGCCAGCATGAACTTAGACAAAAAACATAGTGTGCAGAGCCTTCTCTGTGCAGTTTCCTTTTAAATTAGAGTGAAGCAGTTTAAATTAGAGTAAACTATATATATATATATATATATATATATATATATATATATATATCACTCAACATATCCCACTTTCTAATCATACATGTCCTAACTAACCCCATGTGATGCAGCTCAGCATAATATTCCCTGTATTTGAAGTTGCACATTGTCAGTTATTAAACAGAATGCAAGGTTTAACTAATTATAGACGGGTTTCTCAAAACACTGATCACAATATGTGGAACTACTATTACTATTACTATTACTATTATTCTATTATTATTATAATTATATTATTGTCATTATATTTTTGAAAGTTCAGTGAGTGTCCGAACAGGCTAATAAAAATGTACTAAGAGGAGGTTATGAATGCTAGCAAGAAATTAATGTCTCCCACGACTAGCAAGGGGCACGTGTATTTACAAACGTGATCATCACCATCAATTTTGTTGTCCTTGGTAATATGATACATTCATCAGCATTTATAATGACAAGATGATTTTTATTCTCATCAGTCAATGATGACGGTTACATTGGTGAACTAGCTAATGTAGGCGAATAGAAGGATTTTCTTTTTTTTCTTTTTTCTTTTTTTTATATTGTAACCATGACATTCCTCACATTATTTTATACATACTGTTTTTCATCCTCAATTAGATCCCTTCAAAATGATGTCAAAGTTTATTAATGTGGAGACATTTATAATTTAGTCATGTGTATCATACAATAAACATGAAAACTACAGGAGAGTAATTCATTTGAATAATTAAAATAATACAGAAAGGATTTAAAGACATGGCTGAGTTTTGTCATTTAGGTTATTTTTAATCTTGAGACAGTGCCCTGAACATTAGCACTGATCTGTTTTGAAATGATTCTCATTTCGAC
>JAOYSI010073317.1:0-20110 GCA_025775065.1 Hiodon alosoides
GTGTGTGTGTGTTTGTGTGTCTTTGTGTGTGTGTGTGTGTGTGTGTCTGTGTGTGTGTGTGTTTGTGTGTGTGTGTGTGTGTGTGTGTGTTAGACTGCCAAAGTGAATTTAATTATAGTCCTATTTAGCCTCCCAGGTGGCTCAGTCGGTAAAGGCACTTGCCCAAGTGCAGACTGAGTCTTATTAGCTGAGTCTGAGAACAACAAGCGTCTCCAACTTGGCTCCCAGGACGCCTGCAGGCCTGCAGTTCCGGTGAGAGGGACGTGTCCTCCTCCAATCGACACTGAATCTCTTGTGCTCACTGTGTAGCCCGCAGTGCTTAAAAAGAGACAGGAGGCTCAAAGGCGATTAGGATTGCAGGAGTCTGGTCTTAATTCCTCTCCCTCCAGTGATTGGCGGTGGGATTCGGGACGACGAGCCAAGATGCATTATCACTATTGGCTATTCCAAATTGTGGTGGAAGGAAAACATCAAAATTAATTTGCCATTCCAAAATTTTTAAAAGAGGCTTCTCTCTCATTTTTAAATGCTAGTATGTTTTGGATACTGAATAACTTTGGGGGGGAAAAGAAAGAAACCTGCTCTTGGTATTCACTGCTGCCGTTGGTTATTTGAACACGCTTCAGCTTTCGTCAGTGTAGGTCCATGCAGCTGCCGCGGGGTAGATGCACTGGCTAGACCAGTTTTACAGCACTGTGTTTCCACTGTTAGACCATTATTGTCTTAGCTACGCATGCTAAGGCCTTTTTGCTGTACCTCAGGTATAATTTGGGTGAGCTTAGAGTCTGGCTACATTAACGTAATGCACATACCAAGAAAACGCCATTTTGTAGAGCGCCTCCATGTGCAGGGAGGACACCAACTTCCTTGTTTTTCCCCCCCAGACTGACCTGATATCCCAAAGCGTCTGCATCCTACTGTTACTGCCACGGCTGACGTCACCCGGGAGGCTTGAGACGGTTCCTTGACTGTTTTTCCGGGGGTCACGGGGGTCAAGTGCTCCCTTGTTGCTGTGTCCCACATTCCCCAAGAGCTCCCACCGCCCCCCTTTTTGGGCACCTTCACACAAAATGAATGGTGCTGGGGGAGATCTGTGTCCCATGCCCCCGTCACGAACATGCGGAAAGCCCATACTTTACAAATCAGTAAAAACACTTATTTACTTTGATTCTTTTTTTCATCAACCTGAATGCAAACAAAGTTAAAGGTTTAGCTAAATTTGTTCAATGAGGATGCATGGCCTGGATATGAGGCTCATACTTTTACAGATGACATATGGAGTACCATGATGGTGGAGGTGTGTGCACGAGGTACTTGAACCTGGTTACCATGGTGATGGTAATTTTGTCTGGAGGTATAAGACAGCATAAAGTTTATACTGCAGCTATTACCTATCAAATTAACTGCTGTAAACTGGGGCATGGAGAATTGTTACACTTCTAATTTTTGACATACAGAGCGATTTCCTAGCTAGCTTTCCTCTTCTTAAACTCTTTAAACGATTACAAAACAAATCCATTCCTAATCATTGACTCATATCAGGCAGTTTTATACGTTACTGGAGAGCCCTTAATACATCTGTTTGGCTCGTGTCATGTTAATTCACTTCAATCTCAAATGTTCACATAGTCCAATTTCTTCCAAGAGGGGCCATGTGACTTCACCGAAGGGTCTAGTTGGGTCTGGTTAAATGACCCAGTCCTTTTTAAAGCATTTCAGTCTGGTTTTAAAATGGTAAGCAACATCACTGAAACAAGTGCTTGGTGGAGCGGACAGAACAGTGCCCACTGAATGTTTGATTACTCAGAAAGAAATTAAACTCTGTTTCTGTGTACCTGTGATGGCTCTTCCTCCTCGGTTTGACGTGATTTTACAGGGATGTGAAGCTAATGTGGCGGTGATTCCCTAGATATTGAAATGACACAATTATGCTGCACTGGATTGCAGAATGATACAGTTAAATGCCCTTAAAATCAATTATATGACGTTATATATTATTTATTGTATATAATCGAATGAATGTTTCCCCTTATAAATCCCAGATTTGTTCTTCCAATATCAACCTTTTGACTTTTCCGTATGTTCTTCCAACCACCCACCCATGTGCATCCCATTATTTCGCCTTGTCTCCGCCACCATCCTATTTTCTTTTTACCTTCTGCGTTTAAAATACCCCGTCTCCGTTTCCTCCCATCCCTCCTCCTACTGCGTTCGTCTTTCTCCCGCGGAGAGTCTACTTTAGTTCCCCTCGAAAACTTTACTTCTGCTTAACAACCTGACATCTCATTGAAATACTTTTCATCATATATCAAAAAAAATAAAATAAAATTTATGGTTATAACGAGTTAAAGAAAGATTGGATACTACTGTTGTTGGTTTCTTCTCAGACACTGTATTTTTCGTTTAGTATTGGTCTAAATTAGTGGGCGTGTGATGCCCGTGAGAAATCAAGGCGGGGGTGTACTACTACTACCCTACATATCAACTGCCGATTGTGATTTAATGCTACTGCCGCCGTTCGCGGCACTGAGACATTTAACAGGTAGGTTACAATTGGGATGTAGCTGAGTTTATTGTGAGTTGTATACCTTTAAAATGCGCGCAAATTCAATCTGTGTTTGTAAAATGTTGGATTTTGGTACTCTTGTTAAACTTAGCGTTGTTCTCTGCTGTTCATGTTTGCGGTATTTTTACCATTGTTCAAGTGTTGTTTTGGACATAGAACCAAACAAAATCATTCGTTCCCTCATCTTGCTTGCTTTTTTTTAAAGATACATTATTTAGCAAATGTTTAAAATATAATTTGCCATAATGAAGCCAGTCTTTTATGAAGAGCTTTCGCATACATCCATATTACTGTTTCTGAAATCGGATGCATTTTTCTTGTTTGGTGGTCTTCGTTCAGTGTTTTAGTTATTTATTTGTTTTTTAGATTTTTTTAGATGTCGTTTGTGTCGTCGTGGTCAAAGTGTTCAAGTTCATTGGAGGCTAAGTGCTTGCATGTTAAACAGGACGATAAGGGTGGGTCGGGTTGATGAGTTACAAGGTCTCCCATTGTCCGAGTTCGGACAACAGTTAAAGGGTGTCTGATCAGCGGTACTCTAGTGTCTCAACCCTGATTCATCATAACCGAAAGCGAAAATTAACGACTGACCACCCTGGCCCACGTTGGTTGTTGTCTGAGTCACAGTGCGTCTACTTTAAGAGACTGCCAGGAGCTTCAGATGTTTGCAGCTGCGAATGGCGAAGAGATCTCAGAACTTACGCGCTGAACTCTGGTCGTCTCGTCTTCTCCCGCACTTCCCAGAATGTCACTGAGAGGGGGTTTCAACTGAGGCCGATATTCGGACATTAGAGATGTTGTGGCGGATAGGACCTATTCTCTACTTTCTTCTTCTTTTGAGAGCGAAGACTGCAGGTGAGGGACTGAGAACCACATTGACTTGTTTAAATGTTTTAAATAACTTAGCCGTAGTATTATATAATTTGATGAATACATGTTTCTCAGAAGAAAGGCGTGTGTGTGTGTGTCTACTTTTGAAAAGTAAACGTAAAAGAGAACGTGATCCACAATTAAAAGTCTAATAGTTGTTTTTTTAACCCGCATCTCACAAAAGAAAACAGGAAACACAAGTCGACAGCTTCTGGAGAAACTGACCCGACGATTGATAGAATATTTGAGATGGCGATCTTTATTTTCTTCTGTACTGACATATTGTTTTTTCTTAATCACGTGCATCTTCGGAGGAATTGACAGCTTAGAGCTTTGCGTAAATGCTTTCAGGTAACGTGTGCACGCTATTGTGATGATTATCAATCGAGCATTAGCCGTCTCCGGACAGTTTTCCAATCGTCTGTTTGTGCGCCTATGTCTGTTCTCACCACGTTCTCTCTCTATGTCACTAGGCTCTGGTCGGTTGTGGTTACATTACTTGTACCCTTTTACTTAGTAAGGTGTGTTTATGTTGTGCTGTCTAAACAAAGCAGAAAACCTTAATGGGTTTGTTAAAAATACATGTAAAAGTTGTAATGATGCGTGTTTTTTAGTCATCCTGAGTAATAACATATTCCAAGCTTTAATCACTGTGTAATAATGAGGCTTATAAACATGTCAGTCTTAGTGTTGAGGTTAGTGGCTCTGCTGGCTCTACATCACTTGAACCATGCAAGTCCAGACTGGACACTCAATTCAAGTGTCATTGTGTAAGATCTAAAACATTTTTTGAATGAAATTAGACCTTTATCCAAATGGTCATCAAATGGTTTGTCTTCACTTGCTTTCTTCTGCAGTGTGCAGTGTGCAGTGCTTGGTGTCTCCAGCGGGGGCGCTGCATCCGGTGCAGGGTCAGCTGGAGGAGTTTGGTGCGGGACCTGGCTGTGCGGCTAGAGAGAGCGGGGACAAGGAGACCCACATCATCTCCATTGGAAGAGCCACTCAAAGCCCCAACAAACAGGTATCCGCTCGCTTCTGTGTGAATGCACACACTCGCACTGTTCAGTCATCAGTCATCAGCTGAGTCACTCGTCATCATGATTACGCCTTCCACCTATGCAGACATGCTGACACGTTTCCCGTGTCAGTTGTTCTCTGGGAGACAATATGCAATCCTGTACTGACTCCCGGTAACATCTGCAGGTGACGGTGCTGTTACGGCCTCTGTACATCTCCCGTCCCCCCAGCCGCCAACTGAAGCTGGTGCTGAGTTCCCAGCAGGCCGTGCTCTGGTGGCTGGAAGGCGAGAGGCTGCCACCTGGGCTCACTGTGCTGGTCCAGGTTAGAACCTGCTGCCTTCCTCTCGGGCTAGCATGCTCTCTGTTTAGTTCAAACGCTCTCCCGTGAAGGTCAGTGGAGTGGACGTCCCGCTAGGAGGCGCGATCCACAAACCTTCCAGGCGTGCACGTGGACTTGTGTGTCAAATGGGAGATGCAAGTGAGTTGAAAACGAGGAAACAGTTATAAGGATGACCATTTGATATCTGTGGCAGGTGGCGCCACACTCCCGCGTGCAGTCCTCCAGCGTGGCAGTGCAGGTGCAGCGGGTGGCATCCCTGCCGTGGCGGCCCAGGCCACTGCTGCGGTGGAGCCTGAAGCATCACTCCTCTGTCTCCTCCCTCACACACGCGCCCCACGCCAATCAGGTCTACATCCGTCTTGGAGAGGGTGAGGCAGGGGGCTGCGGGGTTACAGGTTACACACTTGGACGAGGGCTGCAGTTTTGAACCAAGGTTACACTCTTGGACGAGGGCTGCATGCTTAGATCCGGGCTTTCTCTTTTGTCACAATGCTGTAACCGTTCATTCTCATAACCGTCTCCTTTATTTTGGCCCCTCATCTCTTACGCCTCTCGGTTATGTGTTATTTTGTATCTTTGTCTGTGATTTTTCCCTCTCTTCTCCTGTGATTGTGCATCACTTTTTCTGTATATCTCTCTCTCTCTCTCTCTCTCTCTCGCTCTCTCTCTCCTTCTCCCACATTCTCACATACGGCACACTTCCTTCCCCGCTCTCATATCCTAAGATCCCACGATGCCCAGCGAGTGCCGTCTTCAGCCCCTCTTCCTGTCGCACAACTACCTGACCTCCAACCTGCAGCCCCAAGGCGTACGAGGCTGCGTTCCCCCTGGTGGCAGGGAGGTCGTGGAGGTGCATATAATCAGGCTCCTGTCAGCAGGCTCGGGGATCTGTGGGTGAGAGGAGACGCCGGCAGCTCTCCGTGAGCGTTAGCGGAGTAGATAAGGAGAGGGAGAGAGGGGGGAAAAACATTCCAACGTTTCCCCCTTGTCAGCTCACTGCAGGTGGAGGTGTCTGTGTCGTTGGAGCCTCCAGTGGCCAACTCTGGGTGGTACGAGTTAGTGTTGATCCTCAGCAGTGCAGTGCCGGTCAACTGGGCCCTCACTGCCAGGGGTCTTCAGGGCCACATCTCTGTTTACGTGAGTCTCCTGCCTATTTTAAACATTTACTACGAGCCTTCCTAACCACGGCCATCAAGGACCTGAATGTGTCTGGATTTAGATTTGTCTATGCTTTTGTCTATGTCTATGTAATTTTGCTCCTATACACCCCAGTTGAGCAAAAATATCAGTTTGTCTCTAATTTTAAATAAGTCTCAAGTTCACGCCGGTCTTTTATATTGCCTGTTAATGATATGCTAACAGTTGTCTGTGATAGTAATGCATTACTACAGTGGTTTATTTTAGCAGACTAATATGTAATTCATGTCAAGTTGGACATGCATGTCAAGTACTGAAGTTAGATTAGATTATTTGTTCAGCTGGGCCCTTAAAAAATCCATTAGCTGAACAACTGATAAATCCTCAAATTACCTTTTAGGTGTGCATTTTTATATTTCTTTTTTTCTCTTCCAGTCGTCCAACACTGTGTCGCCTTTTTATCCCCCTGAACCCGATCTGACTCTGACAAGCACACTCACCTCCAACCTCCGTACGATCCACGACCTCCTGGGCTGGGCTAAGCAAAGTGGCTTCCCAAAGGTGACCTCATACACAGAGGCTGACCTAGCCAATCGCTTTGTGATCAGGCTGGCTGGGGGAGGGACAGGTTAGGACTGTTTTATGTGTGTGTGTGTGTGTGTGTGTGTGTGTTCGCGTGTACATGCATGCGTCCATGTCTCTGTTTTAATTTTATCTTCATTATATCAGCCATTAAAACTATCTTAAAAGCAAACATTAGTTGTTCTCTCCTTGAATACTTTATTTTGACTATTATTAGTCATCAGTTGTCCTAGACTGCGGATAAAGCAGAAATATAAAGCTGAACAGTATTTCGTCTTCAGTTACTTTGTCCTTAACTTCTAGACAGTAGAGATTTGTGAGATTTACACCTCACTCTCTCCCCCCCTTGCTCCATGCAGACAGAGTCCCCTCCCTGCGCTTTCGGGACGGGTGGCTCCGCGGGGCCCCTGACTGGGAACAGGAGCTCAGACTGAGGCAGTGGTTGAGCCGAGGGGGTGATGGGACGGAAGGGGGCAGGGAAGCAATCAGTGTGCAGTGTCTGGACGGAAGGCTCAACGTGGCGGTTGACGTGAGCATCCTCAAGGTCAGACTCTACTGTTGCCTGATGTTAATGTTAGCCTAAACGGCACCATAAGAGTAATGTTATAGGGCAAACGTAACAGAAATATATAGTATAATGCAACGGAAATATGTTATATTATATGTTATTGTCTGTTGGTGTTGTTTTTCTATCTTCACAAATGTTTTGCCCTTAAATCCCACTGTCGGTGTTTCTCTTCCTTAGTCCCTGTCCTTGGCGGTATGGGCTGTAAGTTTGCGCGATCCCCGCTGCCAGGCACAGTTCAATGGCAGCCATTTCCTGTTGGCATTCCCGGTCATTTCCTGTGGGACCGAAGGGGTGCTGGAGGAAGAGCCCAGAGGAGTGCAATACAAAAACATTGTGAGGGAAAACGGGTGACACCAGTACCTTGTGTGAGATGTGTGAGATGCGTGTGAGATGCGTGTGCAGCGAGTGATTTTAACTAATTTATCTCCATAAACATGAAAAACCCTTCCTCTCAGGGTCTGGTTAAGGCACCCTCATTTTTTTTGAACAGGTTTTTCAGTTCACAGCAGGCTACTACCGGCAACCACAAGAAAGCTTACGTTCTCCAATAACGCAGACGCGCTGAATTGTCCCCGTCTGTATCTTAACAGAAGCTGATTTAAAATTAAGCTTTCCTCCCGGGATTAAGAAGAGCTACATATTTGTGAGAGCGGACACATTTTGATGGGTTGTCTTAAGTAAACGAGTAAACATCTGTGCCATTCGCTGGACTGGAGGAGCACCTGGGATGACCCAGGTCAGCGTGTCCAGAACAGCGCTGATCAATTTGAACCCTGTGTGTGCAGAGCTCAGAAAACAAGTGGTGGATGGGTGGGAGGGGGGTGGTGCGGACAGGAGGGGATTGTTATTGAAGATACTGGAAAGGGAGGAATGGACCAAAATCTGATGTTTTTTAACCAGGCTTCTGTTTGACCGGGCAGGTGTTGCTGTGGAGGGACGGGTCCTCGGGGGACGCACACAATGAGACGGAGGAGGCGGAGCAGACAGATGGTCGCACTCCGCTGATCATACACGTGAGTTGAAGCCAATTCTCGTCTAGTTTCCCAGTCCGTTTGGCCGCGCTGGATTCCGGCCTACTCTCCTCTACCCTTTGCAGGTCAGCTGTTTGGCTCCGGTCCCCAACCCGCCTGGTGCACCCCAGGTGCCTTCCTCTGCGGATGCAGCGAGGGGAACGTGGGCACAGCAGGACGCGGGGCCCCTGGACGGTCCAGGGAATCAGACAGAATCGATCCTCTCGCTGCAGCTGTTTGTGACGGAGAGCTATGAGCAGAGGGAAACGGGGCCCTGTGTTATCACTGCAGACAACCGCGTCTACGTGGAGGTCAGTCGGTCCCTCTGTCTGTCTGTCTGATTTTCTCCACCCCCCCCCCCCCCGTCCCCGTCCCAAGTCCGTGCATTTATAGCTACGTTAACCCCTTGCTGTGTTGTTTCTCTCGCCAGGTGTCTGTCAAGGCCGTACTGAAGGCAGGTTTGGAAGTTCAGTCCTGCACCGTGTCCCCTTTGTCTGACCCACAGGCAGTACCAGGATGGTCGGTCATCCGAGATGGCTGCTCCGTCGACCCCACCTTTATTTTGAGCCAGGAGGGCCTGGCCGGAGAGCGAAAGGGGGAGGGTGGGCTAAGGGTTCTCCCTGCTGGGCCACTGAACCTCAGACAGAAAAGAAGAGACAAGGAGGGAGACGTCATCGCAGGCAGTTCTGCGAGAAGTGGAGCGGAGGGAGAGACGACGGGCGCAATCGAAAGGGAAAAGCTTGTGTCAGACGGACAGGAAGCAGAGAAATCCAAAGACATGAGGGATGGAGGTGGAGGAGAGGTCCGCAGGTTGCGGTTTAGCTTTGTGCTACGTCCTGTCTACAACAACTCCATACAGTTCCTGCACTGCAGCCTACGGAAATGCAACGCGGAGCCCGCTCCATCTGAGCTAGAGAGAGTCACCGCACTTGCCTGTCCGGGAGGACTGCGCGTCCCAGCTCTCCTCGCTGGACCAATCAGCAAGAAGGTGCTCTCACATCAAACACAATAACTGTACAATTACTCCTGTGAAAATCATTCTGAAGTTCATTGTCATATTTTAAAGCAGAGTTACACTATCACCATTTTTTTTTCTCCTTACTTTTATAGTGCAAAAATAGGATTCTGTCCCGGCCCATGCTGGTTACTCAGCCTGTGCAACTGGCCCGGCCCCTGGCGCCATCTGCTGGTCAGTTGTGCTCATTGCAGTACAGTAAATCCCCCATTTATTTTTACTTTCATGTTTACAATTATTGAGAATCCAACAATAAACAATGTTAAACTAGTTATTTTTTTGTATGGGGGGCTAAAAGAGTGACTGCTCCAGCAAGCAAATGTATCTCATGGACAAATAGCAAGGTGAGATTATGTACCAAACTGTTTTTCTGTTTGTGTTATATTTATAAGGTCAGAGAGCTCACAGGCCTAGTGTGTTGATGCAGTCCAAGCCTAGTCCTGCCGACAGCAGTGAGTGTCCGGTTTACCCTCCACTCCCCTGTAATCTCCGTGTCTAATGTCCTGCTCCGTGTCTAATGTCCTGCTCCGTGTTTAATGTCATGCTTCATGTCTAATGTCCTGCTGCGTGTCTAATGTCATGCTGCGTGCCTAATGTCCTGCTGCGTGCCTAATGTCCTGCTCCGTGCCTAATGTCCTGCTCCGTGTCTAATGTCCTGCTCCGTGTCTAATGTCCTGCTTCATGTCTAATGTCCTGCTGCATGTCTAATGTCCTGCTCCGTGCCTAATGTCCTGCTCCGTGTCTAATGTCCTGCTGCATGTCTAATGTCCTGCTCCATGTCTAATGTCCTGCTTCCCCGACTCTTCTGGGTTTTGTATTTCGTCCTTACTTATTGTTTGTTGTCCTCACATTAATAGTATTTTACGTAACTGAGAGCTGAATAGTCACCATTACCCAATACTGTTAAACTGTTAAATAGCATTGTAATGTAATGCCATTTAACTTAAGTCCTCACCGTGGCAGCACTAAATGCCTCTGGTGTGAGAAAACCACTGTAAAATGCTGTCTCGTCAGGCCCTGTGATAGAGACCGGCCCAGTGGTGGGGATCGTGTTTGCTGCTTTCTTGATGGGCATCAGCCTCATGGGGGCACTGTGGTGCATCTACAGTCGCACAGGTAGGGAACCCCATTTATGCAAAAGGGGTCAATATGCTGTATGCACTTGTATGCATATTTATGTGCATAGGCATGTTTGCATGTACAGTAAACACTTGAAAATGTGTATATAAGGGAAATGTGTTAGGGAAATGTGGAGACAAAAAGTGCCTGAAAGGTGCTCAAACCTCGCAAATGGACCAATTACATTCTTGTCACCATATTTCCTTGCTAAAAATGCCGTTAAAATGCACAATATTATATATATGGCTGTTTTTAGCCTTGGAAAACGCTTGCTTCTTAAGATAAAGAACCTGTAACTAAAGTATACAGTGTATATCTTTATTAACTTAAAAATGATTGGCAGGCATGAATCAACCAATCAGAAGAGGTAGCCTGCTTGACACCACAGAGCAAACCGCTGCTTCCTGGAATTCCCCTGCATTGATGCGACAGACCAACAGTTCGGTGTAGAGATGGGATGCTCGGAGGGTAAAATAACTGACAATGTTGCACTTTTCTTAAATAAAAAGTTTCACAGCGTACATTTGCCAAATAACACAGAGAATAAGATAAAAGAAGTACAGTAAACCCCTGCTAGTAACAACCATTGCAAGATGGGATTATAACAGTTGTGTGGATGTTGTTTTGTGTTTTACCTGCAGGGTTTGCCAGTATCCAGGGGGAGAGGAACGGGAGATTGCACTTGAGCGTGTGTGGGAGTCTGTTTGCCAGATCAAGAACCCAAACAAACAAAAACACGAAAAAACAACAAAAACATTTGGCACTCAGTGACAAACAGTGTGTTATTCTCTGCATCCAGGTCCATTAATTTCTCCGGTGTTTCAGAGTTTAAAACGCTAAAGCTTTCACCCTGAGCCAGCCTACTGTGCTTTGTGCGACAGCCAAAGTAAAGGTAAATAAATGATAGTGACGCAGATAACCAGACAGACAGACCTGGAGCCCGGTGAAAGGACGAGGAGTGTACGAAAAGCGGGAAATTAAGTATATTAGAATGGAGTCAGGGCTTTGAGAAAAAAGGGAATAGAACCTAATATCTGTAAATTTTTGTGAACCTGTGTTTCGTTTTCTGTCTGGTTTCTCAGTAAAATGTGTATGTGATTATTGTGGGAAGGGAGGGAGTAGTAAATGTTGTGTGACCGACAAATGGATATTTCATTTTCAACTGAGTTTCTCCCATCCCCAGACTTTGTCAGAAATCCGATGTATTGTTTCACATTAAATTGGTTCAACAGTAAAAAGGCAATATTTGTAAATGTTATAGATGTGTAATACAGAACAAATACAAAACAATACAAATACACATATGTTCAATTTGTGCTGAAACTATATATATATATATATATATATATATAAGAAATAACAAATGAATAGAAGGAATCCACTTTAGTCAGCCCAAACTGTGCTGTCACTGTCTATTTTGAAACACGAGAGTACATGCTAACTGTTACTGGGCACGTCCAAAGTGTGACGGCATGATATGTGGTGCTCAGGTACCCGTATTTAGCAGTATTCCTACAGGGGGACAGGTCCCGGCTAGGGTATTCCCACCAACGGCCCCGCCTCGATGAGGAACTCGCACCAGGCGGAAAATGCATGTAAATAGAAGATGACCAGTCTTTAGTCGGAGTAAATATAACAAACAGTGCAATGCATTTTTAGGTCCTTCCTCTGCCAAGAGAAAAGCTGACTGCGCGATCCCTTTAAGCCAAGTCTAGCATTGTTCTGAATGTTCAGTTATTGCGCTACTAATTTGTCATGTGACTTTTAGTCTGGCGCGTGCCCGTGTTCAGCCAGCGATAGGGCAGTCGGCGTCTGCGTTAGGCAAAGCACTCTGTGCGCAGTCACTGGTGTAGGTTCAGTCGGGCCAGTCCACACATGCTTATGTTCTCGGTGCTGGGGGCCTCGAGCTCGGACCTAGCCACGCGGGCGCTGTAGCTGCAGTGAAGCTCCAGGTGGCGCCGCAGATCCACCTTGCGCTGGAAGCTGGTGTGGCAGCTGGGGCAGGTGAAAGGTTGGTAGCCGGTGTGCTTGCGGCTGTGGGTGATGAGGTTGGAGCTCTGACTGAAGGCTTTGCCACACACCTGGCACACGTGGGGCTTCTCACCTGAGGGAGGCACCGTTTCTGAGTGTTACAGCGAGCTGTCCCGTGTTAAGCGCTTAATTACATGATCAGACTTAAAAATAGAACGAGACCAAAGGATTGGCTGATACAGTGAAAGGCATACATGGCAACACCTGCATCATCTCCTTTTTTAATGTGTGTGATGTTACAAAATGAAACAAGGGAGGAATATGATTGGCTAATTAATAACCGTGTTGAAGTTAGCAGAATCACACTTACCTTTTCCAGCAACTGTATGAGAAGCAGACAAACCATTTATCAAATAAAATAAAATTAATGTGGTTTGATTAAATTGAATTATAATAATATATTTTATATAAATGTTGAGGCGGCATTGCCTCCTTTGCCTCCCTCTAGTGGCCGCGACTGACTCCAACCCCAGTTTTCACCTCTGGGACTGCCAATAAAGCTGCAAAGCTATTACAGATTACATCCTTACATTAAAAGGAATACTACTAATCTATTAGCTGGATAAAAACAGGCTGTTTTTATTTTTTCTGTTCTGTGTTTATACTGCTAAGCTAGTGTTCTTTTCTCAGATATAACCTTTGATTGCCTGTTTCTTTTAAGTCATATGGCATTTGCTTTAGACTGTATTTATTCAAAGAACAACATTAATTTAGACGGCTGTAACCTCAGTGGCTCACAATAACATAAAACATGTTGTGCATAAATGTGAATAAAACAGTGATTTACATGCAATGTCACAAGGGGCCACAGGGGGAAAGAAATAGGTACACATATTTCACGGTACATTAATGGAGAAATTGCGGCGGTTATCCTGGACGTACGTGCAATCCCAGCACGCCTGAGCTCACCTGTGTGGATGAAGGTGTGCTTCTTCATGTCGGACTTCTGGTGGAACCTCTTGCCACAGTACTGGCAGGGGTAGGGCCGCGTGTCCGAGTGGATTAGCAGGTGGGTGGATAGGGTGGACGAGCGCTTGAACATCTTGCCGCACACCTCGCAGCCAAAACAGCGATCCTGAGATTGAAGAGGATGAAATCGGAGGGCCGTGAGGCTCAGCCGTGACCTCTCAGAGGTCAGCACAGTTTAAAACGCAGACACGCGGTGTGAGTAACAAACTCCTCCTCTATCCTCAGAGGCGTCTCCTGATGATCGATCAACAGCAGACTTAACTGGAAAACCCCTGCGGTAAACCTTACCTTGGCTCTGCAGTGCCCACCCAGCTCTGGCCTGAAGCTGTACGGCTCCTCGCTCGCTTTGGGGCACGGAACCAGTGAGGTGAGGAGCTGGGTACCACGGGACCGGGGCATGTGGGCCTCCAGACCGGCAGCGAAAGGCAACTCCTAACCAGACAAGACAAGGACACGTGACCCATTACATGACGACAGCGCCACGGATGTTTGTCTCCACAAATCTCCCCAACAAATCTAAGCAGCAAGATAACAGATTTAAATCTCTGGTAGAGCGTGTGCTGTATGGAAACTCCAAATGTGTAATTAGGCCTCAGATCAAAGACCAGCTACAGTTGCACTGTAGGCTACATTTCTACTCACGTTCCTCCTCCTCACGCACCCTTACCCATACCTTTCCCACCACTAGAAAGGCTAGCCATAAAATTACAAATCAGCAGGTAAGGGCACTGGTGTAGGTTGAGAGGGTCTGAGAGTAAACCACAGAAACATAAGAGTGGACTGTTAGTATTACTCTACCGTTCTCGCTTACCTCGTCGCTCAGGTGACATTTGCTGTTGGAGGATTTGAGGTTAGTGCTCCGTCCTCCTCTCTCCCACTCCATGGCTCCATGTCTTTGGTCCAGTAATGTGAGAAACAGCCTTTCTAGATCCCTCTTCCTATCCAGGCCCCCAGAGTACGGAGTGGGCCAGGGCTGCAGTGGAAAAGCGGGTCCCCAACCATGGCCAGGCTTATCTTATGGAAAGAGATATACATGTTAGGGTCTTTGTGTCATTTATTTAAGTTAGATTAGATATAACAGAAAAAAACCAGTGGGGGAGTGAATACCTGCGGTCCAAGTTCTGTGAGTGTAAAGGTCAGCATACAAAGCTGTGTTGGAGGTGGGTGGAGGAGGATTGGAGCCCAGGACGGGGGCGTGCAAGGTTCCAGTGAGCGCTGTGTCTGAGCAGAGTGGGTGTCTGTCCTCTGGGATAGGGCGACTCCCATGGGACGATGCATATTTTGGTGCCACTCCCTGACACAAGTCCCGGGGGAGTTCGTGGGACGGGGCAGAGTCTGAGTACCAGCTGCCCTTAGAGGGGTATGAGATGTGAGATCCGGCCCTCTTACTCTTGACCAGGAAAGAGCGAGGCATTGTGCAGAAAGTGAGGGCAGAGCCAGGTGACCAAATAACCTGCAATGAAGACACGATTGTATAGCAAAGTTATGCTCATACTCAAAATCACAACCAAAGTAGGCGACATATAAATAATAAAAAACATTTCTGCCTATGGAGGGCAGTAATATACAGGGAAATTTTATTGTCAAATGTATGATTTATAATTGTTACCATTATTTTAGCAGTGGTAGTTTAGGTAGTACTAGTAGACGTCACTTGGAGGACTTTATTGAATATATTTAATTCATATTTTTAAATTAATTTTTAACCAATTAAAATTAAATGAGCAAAAGTACTATCCAAAATATGAACACAAAACAATCAAACAAAACATTTTATTTAAAGTGGCTGTGCATTTTTGAACCAAGTTTACCATGACAATAGTCAAGAGTGCATCTCAATTTATGTAGATGCAGATTACATTAAAACAGGACTGTTTTCACTCACCAATCTGGACCACAGCAGTGTAATGCTAGAAAGGTACACAAAGATCAGAGACAACAGATAGGATACAGTTAACTTGAATTTACATTAATCAAACTTTACACTAATCAGCTGACCATGTCATCTCAACACATCTTTGTGCTGTTCTGATACTAGACTTTTTCATCATTTTGACTTATGAACAAAGGATTCCTTAATTATGCTACTACAGCACCTCCAGAGATACACCTTAATACAAGAGAGGCTTCAGCCTGAACAACCAGGAAAAAAAAATCTGAATGATATTTTATAGACTTTCCCTAAAATTATGAACAGCGTGGTCCTAAGAAGGTCTTGAACACACTTGAATAAAGTGCTGGTTAAAGGCTGTTTGAATTGTTCCCTTTCAGTGTGCAGGTAGTCCCATGTCACCCATGCCCAATTTATTGTAAGTGCGTAACCTTTAATTAGCCTTCCACAGTCCCACACAAAACATGTCTCCCACTGCTTGACAAGCTGAACGTAAACCTTCGGAACTGATTCAGCTGCAAGGCGCCGGCAGTGAAAACCTTCAGCCCCTAATATCAGCAATCTTCCAGGAACGGCATCAGGAATGTTCTTTAGAACCCAGTTTGATGCGCTTTATCTTGTGCACACACCTGTGGCTTTTTTCCACATCTGTGTTGAAAGCACCGTGCAAAACCGCATGCTAAACTTCATTCTAAATGTCGATTTATGAAGTGAGAAATATAATCACTGGTATTTCTCACGTTAGCAGCACTGAGTAGCAGCAGTAATGAGACATCTGCGGCCATCATTAAAGTATTATTTTGATAACCATAGGTTATCAGACTCAACAACCACATATTGCCAACTTCCCCTCTACAGACTATTGACTGCAGATATGTACATAATACTGTTCAATGGCATAAATATTTCCCCATCCCATTAAATACTAACAATTAATGATACACCATACTCATTAAGCACTTCTTAAAATGGTTGCAAATATCTGGCAAATGGCTCATAATTTAAAATAATTAAAGTTAAATAATTGACAATTTCACAGTTTATGTGAAGTATATGTCTCCTATACATAATGTATTCTTAAATATATAATAATAAATTCCATAAATAATGTGCATATGTTTTATAGAATTATACCATATTTTAATTCATAAACAAACAACAAAAGACATACAATATTCTATTTCAGTTCTATTTACAGTATATTAGATGCAGGCATAGTATCAAAATTTAAAAAAAAGAAACTGTCTGAAATTGTAGATAATTATGTTAGACTCACCCTTAAACGTGTGCAAATGTGCAATGCAGTCCAAATTACTTGACTTTTCTTCTCATATAAGTTATCATGCTACCTGCTGAGGTCCTAAATTACAGTCTATATTAAAGAGAATGATAAAACATGCTAACAGCATTTGGAAAAACATTTCAAATAGGAACTTTTTTGTAGGTTTTGTATACTCTTAGAAAGAGGTACTAGTCCTGCAGAACACTACTGCAGTCACTGTCAACTTTGTAATGTCTTCGGCAGTTAAAATAATGCACAGAGGGGTGTGGGTGTGTGTGTGTGTGTGTGTGTGTGTGTGACAGGGAGTCCCCCTACATTGCAATTTTGATTTATAAATATAGGACCTGAACATGTAAATATAGTTTCCAGACGCATATTTTTTAAATTAATAATACAATTACAAAATAAAAGCTATTGAAGCTAAAAGGCGAAAATGAATCGTATTTGTCGAAAGTGACCTAAACCTTAGAACTATGTGAATATGTTCGAATAGGTACCATTGCTATACGGAGTTATTTTGTTATTTTTGAGAACTATCCTTTATTTTGTATGTTTATCTTTCTGAGCAGTTGTAGAGCACACACTTTTTCGCTAAGCCTAAATTAATCTATGTATCCGTTTTCGGCTGGTTTTATTAACAATTTAGATACAAACCGTATTGACTGTTCTAGACCATGGGTACTAGGGGGATGTTGTGGGCTCACCACGACACCAGACCAAGGCCGTGACAGCGATCGAGCGAGGAAGCGCTCCAAACCTTTTCAACTGCTGCGCTATTGCTCGGCGCCACAAAACGCAGTCAGCTTCCTCCTCCGCGAGCCCATGCCAGCTGCACAAACGGCGGCTTAACGGGCTATGCGTCTGTAAACATATCCCGTTGGTGCACTGCATCCAAAAACAATTTCTAACTAACTTTCAAATTTTCTGTACTAAAGCTCGGCGCGCATGAGTAAATCTTTCGAAATTACCAGGAACAATACATTTTTCTTCTAGTTGAAAATACATTTTTAAAATAAAGAAACTTCTGATAAATCGACAAATGAAGCACTCCTCAACCTTTGAAACCCACAATACTTACATAAATGACTTTTTGGGACTTTCCATTTGCACTGCAATTTGGCTTCAAACAGCCAAACGTACTATTTCATACTATGTACGATATGTTAGCAAGGGCCATCATTAAAGGAAAGAGTAGTGTTGTGTTACCAATACAGTTTTACTGTCCAATCGTTAGTAATTACCAGACTTGAATACCCCAAATGCAGTATAAATATAGAGGTAGATTGAATTTAAGGATTTTAAAATGACCAAAGTTAAACTGAGCGATAAAATCTAATCAATGCTAAAAAATGAGACTTCTTAGTTTCAGATTTATATGTGTAAATGTTTATTTCATATCATTCACTTTAGGTACAGAACACTAATTATTTCATATTATCATTAATACCATCATCATCAACACCACCACCACCACCACCACCATAACCATTTTTATGTATATACTTAAGACATTTCATTAATAAAAATTTAAAGAGAAAGTGGTCTGGGCTGTTTTCGTGAGAATACCAAATGCCATTTTTAAATGTGGAACCAGCCTCGAACAAGGCATCAAACTTCAATTATAACAATAAACAATAACAATAAATAATATCCATTGCTGGATAATTATTACACTTAGAACTTGTTGGCATCAAGCACCATCTTTCTGAACCGTCCTGGACCATCCTAATCGACCACCTTAAGAAGATCTTGTCACCTTTCAAGATTTCCTCCCAAACGTTCTGTACAGGAATGAGGGAGGTGGAAGACTGAGTTGACCACAGTGGTGGTCCTCATCCCACAGTTACATCCAAACCAAGTGCCTGAAACTACACAGGTCCTGGTCCCTCGCTGACAAAGTGATGGCTGAGCTGGTTCTTAATAAAGGACCTGATGAAGGACTTGGTGGATTAGTTGATTTAACCAGTTGAGTTTCACTCCATCCTCAGAGAATGTTGGGTCACAGTCCCACTGTGGCTTCTGATTGGCAATGACTAGGACTGTTCATCCCTGTGTTAGTAGGTCAGAAATGTATGGAGTGAGACAGCGCAAATCCTTAGAGAAAATAACTCACACACAACATGCAGCCGATCGAAATCTTCATTAGATATATGTTGCAAGGATATATTTTTTGTAAACTCTTTTTCCTCCACCAGTAGGTTTTAAGTTGGTAAACTGATACAGAACATTTTATTTTGTCGCCCAAGTGTTTTAAGTACTTTCTAGCAAACCAATAACTCAGAAGTTCTTTAACCTGCTTTTTTAGTAAATCTTCATTGCCTCGTTATTTCCCACAGCAGGCAGTAATGCAGAAATGTTTTGTTGCGGATATTCACCTGGGGATGATATGGCCAAGTAACGTTTTTACCAAAAATCGTCTCGTCAAATACGTTATCAAACTTTATCAAAAGACGTATGCAACACTGTGGTGGCAGAGAATTGGAAATTGGAAAACTAAAGAGTGTAAGAGTTCTTCATGGTTTTCCAAGGTTATTTAGCTTTCAGGTTATTATTAATTCCAAAATGCATCAGAGGATTTAACTAAATAACAGGATCATATAGCAGCTACAGTGACGTACCCTTTAACACTGCAACGCCTTGAGGAAACCACTAATTGAAACACTGGGGCCCTCCTGTGCCATTACACCGCCGTAGATGCAGGATAAGCATGTCACGTGTCAACGTCTTCATAGCCCGCAATGTACCCCATATGTATGCCAACACCCTCAAAGGAAACAAATATTGATCACACTTTAGTATTATGTTTACATACTGGACACAACTGATTTAAGAAATATCAGCGGGATAGTGTTTAATAACTGAGTAAACCAGACCCAAGCCCACTTGAGGAGAGCGCGGAAGATGAGTGAAATGGGGAAAACAGCAGCTTTAACAGCTGTTCTACATTGTTATCGTTGCACTTCCCACCAAAATCAAACACAGGCAGTTGTAACAGGACGGACTGTCACAGACAGATGAGGAGTGATAATGATATTTATCATAATACTTTACAGTTATATATTGAAGGGGGAAAAAAGATACCCAGGGTGCAAAACAGACACAGAGACAGCTAGAATAAACAGTCATGTGACGTAGAGAGTTAGAGCAACACTCAGTTTTCACCCTCACTCGCTATTTTAGGTTTGTTTCACAACATGATCCATAAATGAAGATTCTCTTCTTAACCGCATCAACTCAATCATTATCTTCACCACATCTAACCAAATGAAGCTCACACATTGTTCACACATTCGCAGATCAAACAAGTTCCAAGCAATATGCAAGCAAGAGATTGTCCCTGACAGAATACTGAGAAGCTCTGCAGCCACAACCGGCCCAAGACAAGTGTCCCCATCAGAATTTTCCTCTTTTTGGACCGAAACGTTGGTGGAAAAGCACCCTAAATAACAGTGACATTAATAACGTGGCAGGGTAGTGGCCATGCTAACTCAACCCTTCCACACGGGCCCCAAACTGACTCAGAAATCCAGTTGGCACAGAACAACCAGGGCACCAAAATAATAAAGAAGGTTTGGCTGTTACTGGTATGAAGTACTTTATGTATTTATACAGACATTTATATTTATATATATATATATATATATATAGATATATATAAAAATAAATAAGAACACCTAACATAGCATTTTTAAAAATATTAAAATATTAGGTCAC
>JAOYSI010073318.1:0-14763 GCA_025775065.1 Hiodon alosoides
AGCAAGATCGAGCAAGTAAGGAATGCGTTTTATTTCCTGTTTGTCTGTCTGTGTGTTTGTGCCATTATGCCTTCAAAACGAAGCCTCCCTCTAGTCTCCAGTGCTGTTAAGATAGCTTGTTTTAATAATATGTTTAGTATGTGCATGTTTTTGCCATTAAGATATTGGTATGTTAAGTATACATTTTTCATTTTGTAACATAAACACCTGCAGCTTGTATATAGATTTAAAAACATATAAATATTTTGATTTGTTTTGAGTTGAAACTATATCTCTGTCTTTTAGATCTGAAGCCTGAAGAACGCAATGTCTTACTGGGGACGAGCTATGAAAATGGGATTTACAGTGAGGTGATTTATAGAGTTGCACAATGAAGCTACTGAATTCTGCGTCTATAACTTTGCATTGAATGAAGAATGTTTTAAAAAGATATTGAACAATTTTAGTTTGGTGCAGTGTTTTTGGAAAGTTTTCAGAATTTCAGGACTCTGACTCAATTTGATAAATATAGCCTCAGTTTTTCTATGTGTATTTTTCCTATTTTTCACTTTATTGTACTTTAAATTAGCTTAAATCAGTGAAAAAACTGATATGTCGCCAGTTCCCAGTCCCATGTAGAAAACTCTCTAGACACTGCTCAGTCATCTGTGGAATTCTTTCTTGGTCTTTATTTAGTAAAGCTCCTATGGGGGTGAAAGGGGTGAAAACTGAAGTTGAAAGTAATGGAGGAAGTAAGGGCAGAAGGAAGGCTGGAAGCTAAGGAAGCTAACTAAATAAACTCTGTTATTGCTTAGGTTATGACCCCTCCCCAATGTACTATTATCATGACTATTCTCTGTATTTTACTGTGAGGCATTTTGAGCATGAGAAATGTGCTATACAAATAAATTAATTCATATTATAAATATAATATTTAAAATATTTTTCACTATAACTATTGTTTTTTAACATGGATGAAGTGAAGTGTATGCAGAGTTCAGTCATATAGTATTTAAATGGGTAATATATACATATATTATATATATATATATAATATAATATATATATATATATCATACAGTATTTAATGTATACTGAAAAAAATAACATGAACTTTAACTCAATGGAAAAGCAACAAATAACAGGCAAAGTTCCTGAAGATTTCATGAATGGTTTAACTGTGTGCGGGGCCAACACTCCGCACCCCTCTGTGTGCCATGCAGCAAATCCTAGGCTAGGTGAGGCTGCATATTAAAGTTATTCTCCATTTCTAAATTTTACTCAATTGCAAACATTCACATGTGCTCCAAGGATTAACAGTGAGAACTGTTAAACCCACTCTATTCCTCGAAAACAAAAGATAATCCTGACTGAGGAGCCCAGAGTTCATCGACACATCTTGCAACACTTGGTTGAAACGGCACGTCATGTCGGGTATTCAGCTCAGTATGCTAACCTGTCAACAGGGTTTAGGCAAACCTCTTCATGAGATCTGGTCCACATTTAATTTACTGGCTCACAGGGGTGTGCTGATTTAAAGTCTTTATATAATATTGTGGATAATAAAGGATGAGTTCTCATCAAGAATGAACATCAAGTTAGCAGTCAGCATTTAAAGTAGCAGACAGAAGTTTGCATACAACTTAGCAGACATAAGTTCGCATATAAGTTAGCAGACAGCAGTCAAGGTTTTCTTTTTAAATGATCGTGTCTGTTTGTACTTAAGGTTAACAAGATTGCATCTGTGGCATTATTACCTTGTTCTTTTATAACTCTACGCCATAGCAGGACAAACAGAGTGATGTTAATATTAATATGGCCTGACGTTGTGGAAAGCCAGCAAAACCAGGAAATCGAGGGCAGATAGCTAGGTTAAGGAAGCGTGCGCACAACATACCAGGAAGCCCACAAGTTTGATATTAAATTGAGGATGTTGCCTTAAGTAATATAACAGGTGTTGTAATATCAGATGAAAAAGCAATCAATAAAAAAACAGCTTGTGTTTGATCGCTAACGTGACTTAAAAAGAAGCACTTGAGAACTGCAGACGCAATATGAAATTGAATGACAATCAAGCAGTTCCCAAAATGATCGTACGGTCTGCTACGTCTCTATAAATAACAATCCGCTAGTCATACTTAGACTTTGCAAATGTGCTCGATATAAAAAGCACAACAAAAACAGTACTCCCTGACCGTGAGAGGCCCATCACGTTGTGCACATGAGAATGTGCACGTTGCTTAGCGATGCAATGCACTACTGTGCTGTCTGTCCTTTTATGCATAAATGAGTGGTGCTTTTTCTTTTAATCTATGAATGTATATGCTGTGTCCTCTGCACTTTTTTTTTTCAAATGCCGATGTCATTCAATAACATGCATCTCTGGAAACTAAAACCCAGCTCTATGTTGAGAGTTGAAAGCGCAGCCGTCTCTAACGTTAAAGTTGTGGTAAACCCTGTGTCACCTGAGTCCAGCCTCAGTTTCCATCTTTCATATTTAAGGTTCGTTTTTGCTTGTGATGCCTCAGGGTTTCTCTGGTTCCTGTATGCAGTTGACCTTCATGGTATCGGTTCTATATAAAACACAGTTTTTTAAAGTACGCCTAACTGACAAGTTGTGAGTACGGAGTAATTCAAGGCTGTTCACCATACACTGAAGCACTGCAAGCTGCTGCACACCGAGATGTCAGCCCATTTTCACTTGACCGGAGCAATAATTTCCCAACTGCTGATTTGGAATTTACCAAATCTTTTATCTGGTAAGGTTTTTGGGTGAATTTGCTACTTTTTGCTAAAAAATGTGATATAATAATGTAATTATTTTTAATGTGAAAAATTGGACTTCTCATTGTAGTATTGTCTTGTGGAATATTTCTATTAGTCTGTGTGTGTGTGTGTGTGTGTGTGTGTGTGTCACACAGAGAGAGAGAGAGAGAGAGAGAGAGAGAGAGAGAGAGAGAGAGAGAGAGAGAGAGAGAGAGAGAGAGAGAGAGAAGGTTCGTGTGGTACTATTTTTCTATTCTTTGGAACAGTTTTCAGGGCAAAAATACTAATTGTATTAACCATTGTGTGTGTATTGCAGCTGAATATCAGAATAACTCTACCATTCACGTGTTCCTGGGAGATTCAGCAACTTTCCCTCTTACACCCGAACAGATGAAAACTATGTCAGGATGGACATTAAAAAAAAGAAATATGATTGTTTCTAAATGGAAGAATAATGTGTTAGAAACCATAAATGAGAACTATACCGACAGATTGGACTATGCAAATGGAACCATACGGCTGGGTTATACAAAGGAGAGTGATGCCGGTCTATATGAACTCGAGCTGTATAATATAGCTGGTCAAAATATGTACACTGTTGTAATTAATCTGTTCATTATTTGTAAGTGGAACGTACCATTTCAAGCACTACAGGCTTTAATACTTTCTGGTGATAATGTTGTGTGTGACCTCGCATGTGACCTTGACCTGCGCTGGTGTCTGCCCCAGGTGAAATAGGGTTCTCGACGGTGCATGGAGATTTCGATGCGCCAGTGTCCGTCTTCACGGAGAGCCAGTTGGATCCCGTAAATGTTTCTGAGGCACGGTGGGAAAAAGCAGGCTTCTTGGTGGCTCAGCTTGACCAGTACATACCTGCGTACTCGGAGGAGTACAGACACCGGGCGGAGATCTTCACCAGTGGTATGTGCAGGCTGTTCAGGGCTCACGTGGACGATGCAGGGAATCACACTCTGGAAGTCACCATGGGGAGTCTCAGGAAAAGATGGACCACAGAGCTGGTAGTAAAAAGTAATGCTAACTCTTACATTGTGCACATCAGGAAACCACTTCCAAAGATAACAGCATAGGCTTCTCTAATGGCAGTATTGATTATTTAATTGCACATACCATTACCTAACTGTATAGTTCATAGCATATGCAACATTGGATAAAAATATGGCTATCATTGTACTCAGTCATTTTTGACTTTACACTGCGGTGTGGTAAAGTTTCATTCTTGGATGTCTCAAACACCAACGCCTTATGTTGATTTTAACAACTCCGTAATTTCCCCATGGGGGATAAATACAGTACCTATCCATCTATCTATATAACGTGCCCGCTGTGGGCATTGGTTGAGAGAAGAGAAACAAAATATCTTTGACTCAGCTTTTTCACCACCTCTGCCAAGGAAATCCATTAAATGCCCCCTGCATATCCATAGGCAAATAAACACTAACGCTGGACTTAAATCTATTAAATGAGGGTGTTTGAATGATTGAAGGAACATTACATTTTGCAACCTGCCTATCGCTGTCCCCTGGAAAAAAAAGATTTTGTAACCATTTTTTTTCTCTCAAAGACAAACAGGGAAACACTTCTGTGCTGTCTCCCATGCTCTCCCCTTCTCTCTCTCTCTCTCTCTCTCTCTCTCTCTCTCTCTCTCTCTCTCTCTCTCTCTCTCTCCCTACAGTGCCCCAACTAGATATGAGACAAACCTGCTTATCAGACAGGAAAGCTGAGTTTCGGTGCTCAGTGAGCTGGCCTCGGCCCATCCCGACCGTGTGGAACTTGAACGGGAGCCTCCTTCAGGACAAAAACGTAATAGTTTTGGAGCGTTTTGACGGGAAGCTGTTTTGCACTCTTGAACAATTCACATTGCAGAACGTCTCCACGTTCTTTACATGCACAGGTAAGCTGGAGACCCAATGCATGTTGAAAGTTACCATTGTGTTGTTCATGAGACAAGGGTAATTGAGTAAATTAACTGGGTTCATTTGGTTTTGTTTTTTCATTGTTGAAGACACGTTGCAGGGAGTAGGCCCAGAAATATATGTTTCGGTCCCAGTTGTTTCAGTCATCTTGGCTGCGGCGGTGTGTTGTGGCTTAATGAGGAAAAATCAGAGACAGAGGCAAGCTTCAAGTAAGCTTTTTTATTTCAGTGATTTTTTAAGTCAAATAAAAAAAAAGATATTTACCTTTTCTGATGCCATGGGTGAAATTTGTGAATTAACAGCGTGTCAGTTACGTGCCGTGTGGTCAGTGGCTTGGTAGGCACGGGCTATTCTCACACTCTAGTATAAACGGTCTCGATTAGCAGGCATATCTAACAGTATTATATCATATAAGTATAATGAGATGTATTAGTGTTTAAAAATGCCTGAAATCTACAATTTTCCATTCGGTTGGCTCGCCAAGCAGTAGAAACGGCTTACCTGTTCCACATAGCCGGTCTTTGCATTGGTTGCAGTCACTCTGTTTTGACTGTTTTGGTTTGTCCAGAAACGTTTGGTCCACATTGTTTGGAGGGCTTTAGCTCCTCAGATGTTGAACCACCATTTGGTATCACCCACTGCTTGGCTAGATTTGATTTTTAGCTTTCGATATAACACTTTGTAGGATGGTCAAGGCAGGCAGATTTGCAATTTTTAAATTTAGCATTTCAAACATTCAATTAAAATTGTTAATTTTTGCTGCATTTTCACTAAGAAGGCAAACTGTACCTGCACTAACTGCACGTCATAATTTGTAGAGCCATATTTTATTAATCTTTATCAGACTTTATTTTATGTTTGTAAGATGGAAATGAGCCCAAGTTTAACAACTCTAATAACGGGGCTTGGGAGTGATATCCTGCGTGACTCACAAGATGAAAGCACTTTGAAGCACTGCATGTAAAGCGATGTAGTGTGGTCTTTCCCGGATGTTTGTTTCTCTTAGTTCTCATGGGGCGAGTGGAAGCTGTCAGTCTGCCTGAGGAACCAGACACAGTTGAGTTCCCGCCCCCGCCACCCCCACTGATAGAGGACCAGGTCCCGCCCCTCAGTCCCAGCTTGGAGATGACCACCTTCACCATCTGATATCCGGGAGAACTGCAACGCCTCCTTCCGTTCTTTAAGTATATTAAAGTTGCCATTGTGCTCACCGGTGGGAGGAGGGTTCTCTTAGTTTGGGTTAGATAGATGTTAATTATACTTACCCCATATGTACCTAGACTAGGATGCCAGGAACCTGGTTACTGACTCATTTGCAAAAATAATCGACTGATTTAACAATTCCGTATTGTGGCATGCGTCTGTGTGTCCGACGTGACAGGGTTGATGGGGACAGGACCATTGTTGCCTGCATTGGGTTAACAGTTGTAACAACCCAACAGTTTTGTCTCCCAGTAGGTTCCAGTTGCATGGAAGGAGCAGGAAAGAGACAATGGAAGTGGCCCCACGAGAGTGCAGCATTAGACAGCAATGAGAACCCCTGGAAAGGTGGAACCGCAGCCCCTGAAAGGCAGAAGCGCCAGCCCGAAGGGCGGAACTGCCAACCCTGAAAGGCCGAAGCATCAGGCCTGAAAGGCGGAGTCTTTTGTGTCCCGTGTATATTTTTCTGTTTTCTTTTAATTGATTACTTTTTGTGGTAGAACTCGTGAGGGTGAGACCATGAATAGCTTTCCAGTCTTTCCAGTTTTGTGTTTATTGCGCTCAGATTTCTGTTTCGTATTTCATGTTCCCAGTTTTGTGTTAAGTGTTCCCAGATTTATTTTTTAGTGTTTAGTGTTTCCAGTTTTATGAGATTTTGTGTATGACACTTCATCAAAATAAAAAATCTTTAACCTTTTGATGCCGTAGTTTTCTTTCATTTAAATGACATAAGTTGTAAAAAAGTACCGTTCACTTCCTCAAAGGCGAACTTGTCTTCGTTCCTTCTTGCGGACCCTAACCGTAGGACGTTGCAGCTTGGTTTTGAAATCCCGGTTCTTCAACCCTCTACACTATGGCACTTTTGTACCTTGATCTGAATAAGATTGTCTGCTAAATTAATCAAATGTAACCTGTGACCCCTGACAACTCCTTTTGCCTATCACCATTGCTCTGTTTGCCAGCTCTTTGACGGATTGTTCCTAACCCGCTTCCCATTCTCTAATATCTGAATCCATTGTAATTTTATTATTATATTTTCAATGTACGCATTCCTATTTATTGTTTTGTACCATCGGGGTTCAAGGCCATTCCCTCAGAAGGCGTTTAACGTTTCGTACTCTCTGGACACTTGCCTTGGTCTAGTGCCTGTTTTGTTGCTTCCCCCGATGAGAGAACTCGTTCCTTCAGCTTGGTCTGAAACAACATTTCTTCACAGTCGTTCTCAAAAAAATATACATGAGAAGAAGGGGTGATGTCATTGGCTGGTGGTGACTGGTGGAGCTCAGCCTGGGACAGTTTCCCTTAGCTGGAACTGATGAGCGTTTCCTACCAGCTTCCCGGGCAGCAGCAGGCTGAGAGGGGCGTGAATATCCTCCAATCCACCCAGGCCCTCTTGAGCACATTGTGCAGCCTGCAGTGTGGAAAATCGAGTAGGCGAAAGGATGGTTTCTTGGTGTCTGACACCAACTGTCAAACATGGAGGAGGAAGCGTGATGGTCAGAGGCTCTTTTGCGGGATCCAGAGTCAGCGACTTGCACAGTGAGTGGCACCCTGAACCAAAACGGCTACCACATCATTTTGCAGCGCCATGCAGTACCCTCTGGTAGACGCCTAGTTGGTCAGGGGTTCATCCTACAGCAAGATAATGACCCAAAACATACCTCCACACTATGTCAGAACTACCTTAGAAGAAAAGAACAAAACTGTAGGCTTCAAATCATGGAATGGCCAGCACAGTCACCAGACTTAAACCCCATCGAGCTGGTTTGGGATGAACTGGACAGAAGGGTGAAAGCAAAGCAACCTACAAGTGCAACACATCTGTGGGAACTTCTGCAACAGTGTTGGGAAGAATTTTCCGAACAATATTTTCCATTGTAGAAGGAATGAAATGAGTGTGTTTGGCTGTTATATCTGCAAAAGGTGGCTACTTTGATTAGATTCAATTTTGTTAAACAAAACCATTCCATGATTTCTTTTTTTATCTCCAATTGTTTATTTGTTGTATGCTTTAATTTCAGAGTACACTGAGACATTAAACTTGCCTAAATTGAAATAAAAACTGGAAAAATTTCAGTGTTCTAAAACTTTTGACCGGTAGTATGTGTGTGTGTGTGTGTGTATATATATATATATATATATATATATATATATATAGACAACCAACCATCATTAATGAAATTTAGAATTTGTTTGTCTTTGGCAAGATTATCGAGTAAACTGGATTGAGGAAATTCATTCAAATATCACTTACCTGTGGTGTGGCCTTTAATGAAGAGACGTACAGGGATCAGAAATAGGGTAACCACAGCGAAACCAAAAACTTCTTCCTGCTCGAAAGGAAGAACCACTGAGAAGTGTCCAGAGAAATAGACTAGCACAAACTACTTAGAGTAGAAGGAAGCACTTGTATTCACAAAATGCTAAACTCCAAACTAAATTTAAACACAACCTATCCTCATTGACTCATTTAATTTAAACTTTTAGATAATATTAAAATTGGTTTCATCAGGATCAGAAGAGTTTGAAGATTGTGAAGCCATCTTATTGTCATTGAGCGAGTCATTAGGGAAAGGACATTTAATAACGACAATCTTATTCTCAGTTCCTTGTTATGTAAACCACTGTGTGACCACTTCTGGAGTGGACTTGCTTTCATTTCAACCTATTGAGTGTGACTAAAAAAATTAACTGACTCGTGTAACCTGAAAGAAAATGTAATCACAAAGGGTTTTTATTTTGGTTCCTATATATCACCCATTCTTTGGAATTGGGACAAATCATGTTCTACGAAAAAAACGTAAAAATATTACTTGTCAACCCACTAATTCCATTTTTTTTTTTTTTTTTTTTTTTTTGGTGATTTTTAGTTTTTTTAAGGATCTGTATATATGAAATACATATGAATTATTAAATGTTTTGGTCAGATTTCATTTTTTTCAACTTATAAACTTGCCCATAAAAAGCAGAAAACACCCTTGTCCCAGACAAGAATTCACAACTTCAAACAGTAAAATAATGTATTAAAAGAATTAAAAATCTAAAACTAACAATACCTACTGATAACATAGGTGTAAATCTGCACTATTCGAATCATCTGTTTTAAAATATATATTTTATGAAAATTTTAAGTGTGTCGCAGATTTTTGTCAACACATAATTTAATAAAAAATAAAAAGGGTTAGCTATATCCTAAGGACCCCTGTCTCACTTCCTGTTTTCAAAAAAGTGCTCAAGCACCGGTAAGCTTTCTATTTTTTGATAAATTGATTTAATAATATTGCTATCAGGTGTATCTCAACCATAACCGGTCAACTCCCTTGTCCTTCTAAATCAAAACTAAATAAGTATTATGGTTTTAAAATGTGTATTTTGATTAGCATTAAGAGCACTCTTAGCAACTTTGAATAATAAAATGGCAACTCACTACGAATATGATGTAAAAGGAAAAAATAAAATATTTTTTGAACTCCGTCAGATATTACACAAACACACACACATATATATATATATATAATCATAATGATTTATAAAATGAGTTTAGGTTAATAAAAAGTTTCGATGGTAACCCTAATTTGTGTTCTTTGTGTTATAATTGATATGTTGTTTATCACAAAGACAAATTACATTATCAACAGAAATTGTAAGTGGGGAACATTATAATGGTATTTATTTCTTGAGTAAAAAGACTTTTTGATTATACAGCAAATTAAATTAGTTTGTATTTAATACAACAAAAATCATTAAAACATTTCTCTCCTGTTTTATATTATAATACTATGACCTTGTATGTTCCTGACTGGGTGGACAAAAGTCCTCTGCTACAATAGATGCTAATTAAGAAAAAAATCACTGGGAGTTTGGCCCATTACCAGGTTTAATAGCCAAGACTTAAGGTATAAGTTGTTTAATATGTTTTCGCAGCATAATTTTAAATAAGGTTTTGTCTCAATTCTGAAGAATGGGTGACATGTCGTATTTCTTGCTGTTGGCAGCCAGTCAAAATTGTGCAATATAATGTTGATGACAACACAAATTAACATTTTATATCTTAGCTTAGTGAGGACATAGTTTAAGTAAAGTAAGTAAAGTCTTATTGTTACAGTTATCGACAAACGAAAAAATTTTTTAAACTAATTGAATACTAATGTGGAGTCCACCACCAGCATTAAATGTTTTAAACTAAAGCCGAATTAAACAATCTAATGTCCAAATTATTTGATGTCCTCTGTAGCACGCCGACGTGCTTGGTTCGGAAAATAATCGGCAAATACACACTTCCGGGTTCTCCGGCTGTCTTGCCGGCTTTATTTCGAAAAAAACAAAAGAAATAACAAACGCTCTTCAGGGAACCCACTCACGGGTTCACCCCAAACACAACAAACTAAAATAAGAAACTAACCAAATAATCGAACTTAATTAAATGGAACGATTTTCTTCCGTCCCTTTTGCCAGCGCCGACTCTCGTTCTACCCTGCGCTTCGGACGCCGTTCTCCTGTCCGACTTCCAGCACCTACTGACGGATCACAGGTAGTTAAATGCTGTTCGTAATTAGTGTAATGCTCAGCCGGTGCTGGTGGGCGTGCCTGGACCTCTCCTGTGCGTGTTCTCTATACGGACGCGTGGCACACCAGTCAAGGAGTTCCAAAACATTGTAATATCCCGATGGCTAAAGTCCAGTCTAAAGGTCCACTGGTTGCAGTCCTGCAGGATGCCTCACGTGATTGCTCGAAAGAAAGAGATAGCACATTGTTAATGCTTACCAATGGAAGCAGGATGATCTCAAGTAATTTTAAAATGTTAAAATTTACTGTCACAGTCCCCCTATATGCAAGTTTGAATAGATACGTTTTTAATCTTGCTTTAAATATAGAGACTGTGACTATAAAAAAAAGACTATAAAACTGTCTAATTCCTGAAATTTTGGGAGGCTATTCCATAGTTGTGGAGCTCTATATGCAAACGCTCTTCCTCCAGATTTTGATTTGGTTATTCTTGGTGTATATAGGTTCCCAGCCTCTTGTGAGCAAAGTAATATAGATGGGACATACGGGACTATAATATCTGTTAGATACGAGGGAGCTAGCCCATTTACAGCTATTGGCAGCCAATGTAATGAAGCCAACACTGGTGTGATCATATTTCTTACGTCTAGTAAGGATCCTAAGCAGCTGCATTCTGAACAACTTGTAATGTATTTGTGGCTATATTTGAGCCACCTGATAATATAGCATTACAATAATCAAGTCTGGAAGTAACAAAAGCGTAGAATAATTTCTCTGCATCCCGATCACCTAAAAAATGTCTAATCTTGGCAATGTTTCTCAGGTCGTGGAATGCTATTCTAGCAATATCTTTAGTATGACGGTCAAAAGAAAGATCTGGATCAATTGTAACTTCAAGATCTTTAACCAATACACTCTGTTCTATCATCTTTCCATCTAGGTCCAGCACATAGTCATTGAGCCTTGTACGATGGCCTTTTTGGCCAAGGATCATAATTTCTGTTTTGTCAGAATTCAACAATAGGAAAGTAGACGACATCCAATCTCTTACGTCTTTCAAGCAAAGCACCAATGTAGCCAACGGAAAATCCTCACTCGGGCTCCCTGACAGATATAGCTGGGTGTCTTCCGCATAAAAATGAAAGTTGATCTTGTGCTTACGAATGATATCACCAAGGGACTGACCAAATTCAGTCTACTGGAGGATTAATACCAAGCATGCAATTAGAACTTCAAGAGTGGTTTATTTTGACAATTATTTAGCAAGCACTTTTTTTTTTTTTTTTAGCACTTTTTCTGTCTTTTTTAAATCAGAGACACCCTTCCCACTTATGTTCTTTTTCTTTTACAGGAAGTTGATCTGAGCATAAACCAAAGGACAGCGGTCCTCCAGGTTCCCAGACGAAGAATCTGCTCCTAAAAAAAAAACAGAACCAAGACTCAAACTCAGACAGAAACTGGGGACCGAGTCATATCCACATTCATTTTTAACATGCTTTAAATACGGAGTGGCCAAGCAAGGGGAAAGCTGAAGTTAATGAGCGCCCTGTGCATTCCTTTCCTGGGACCCCACCCTTATCCAGCCCTGATCTTCATTATCCAGCCCATGATTGGACACACAAGGGTTTCAAGTATAAGCAAATATTAAAGTATTTTTGTTATAAAATATAACTTTAGATGTTTATGTGAGTGTCATTATGGTGTGGACACTTGCCTTGGTCCACCTCCTGTACATCGATTATCGTTTCGCTGGACACGGGACCATTCCCTGCAATGCCAACGTCCACTGGCCCAGGCCGCATCCTCATCTCTATGTAGATACCGTCTAAAAATGAAAAAGAAAATGAAACCCTTCAATGAGGGCCTGCAAACCACCACGGTGCATATACAGTATATTCATCAAATAAACTGTGCCTGCTGTTGATATTTATGATTATGATGCTGTCAGTGTTAGCATTTGTATGTTTGTGTGTTTATTAGGCTCAGATTCCAAATTGTTAAATAAATACATATACACTGCAAAATATATCATATAGGACATGATTTTGGACAATTTTCAGAAGTGATTTGAGCGTCTCAGAAGTTTTGGTCCGCCTTGTCAACAAAAAGCTTCCAGTGAGACAAAAAAATATGTCATTTGTTTTACTACATATGAATTACTTGTAAATATAGAACAATATTTCTGAAGAATGTGGCACGGTTCTAAATGGAATTAATTTAGTATTATGTGATTTAAAGGTCCCAACCCCATCTATAAAATTTCCATTACCTGGATTTTTCTTCTTTGTTTGTTTGTTTTTCACGCAGAGAAAGACTAGAAACAGGATGACTAGAATGAGACTCCCAGAGGCGCACAGCAGCAGGAGGACAAAAAACGAGATATTTGCTGTAACGGATGAAATTAAATCACAAAAAATTACATATATGTAAGTCAATACGGTTATATAAGTAATCTGTTTAGTTATACATGAAAATATATTTGCAGTAAAATAAAACTTCACTTACCACGGCAGTGGGGTTTTAGGGGGTCACTTGCCTCTTTACTGACATTGTTCAGGGCTATACAGGTTATCTCCCCCGAGGTGCTGTGCGTCACAGAGAGCACAGGTCCTGTATCAGTGTATACCTGATTGGTGTTGCCTGAGCCAGGCTTAACATCCCACTGGATAGAAACATTGTCTCCTCTCTGTACCGCACACTTCAGATTTACCATTCCATTGTCACAAGAGATTATGGTCAGAACGGGCTTGGAGACTGGCTCTGAGAAACATATTTATACTACTTACTGTACATATTATAAACTTACTGTACTTTGGTATGATGTTATATTATTAATAGTTATCTTTCTTCATACACCTTTATTGACATTTGTGATATTTGTATACATTACATAACTTGGATTTAAACAAACAGCACCCAGATCACAGAGCTCAGTTCGTACAGTTTGGATTTGGAAGGCTTGCTGTGTTTTACTTTGAGATGAAAAACTCACCTTGTACATCAAGTCTAATGCTTCCACTAATAACTAATTTTCCATCCTTGTCAAACCCCTCCAGCAGATAAAGTCCCTCGTCAGTTTTTCCAGGCTTGTACAGCAGTAGTGTCCCATTAGGAAATAAAGAACTTGTGTTGTTGTGTACTGGAACAGTGTCGTTGTTCTTAGTCCTCGCCACGACGGCAACTCCCCTTTTCCACACCAGTTCTGAGAAGTTAACCGGGGGAACATCAGGGAGGGAGAGGGAGACGGATTCTTCATGTGTTCTGGTGATGACCAGCCACTCTTTACCCTGTTCCATTCCTCCTTTGTACAGACAGATAGGAGGCAACAATGTATGAAATTTATTTATTTATGTTTTAATGATTTTTAAATCATAAAAAAAGTTTTTTTCTATATTCTTGTCATACCCATTCTTTTAGGATTTTAAACAAGGTAATATTCTCACATCTCACATTTAAAATAAAAGCGATCATAGACTCACTCTGTGCGGAGAGGAATAGAACTGACAGGAGAGTGGCAAGTACTCCGGACTGTAGCACGGACATGTTTCAGCGTTATGAGACTTGAACATAAGCAGGTCAGATAAATAATAGACTTGAAGAGTTATAGAGCTATTCTTAAGGGCCACTGCAGTTAACACGTGACATTCTGCTTCTGTGCAAAGTAAGTAATCCAGTTCCCGTCAGTGAAGAAAAGTAAAATGTAGGTTTTGAGCCACAAGAGCACCAAACGAAATTTATAAAAACTAATTCAAGCCTAACAAATTAGCAGAAGAATATTAAATATCAAATTTTCAACCCAAGCCCAGTATATCCATGACCGTTCGCTTGAAACATGTCATTGCACATGCATGGAGGTCATATTTACATGTCTTATGCAAATATTATGCAGTGTGTCTCATTTTGCAACAAAGTATTTACAGGTAGGAGTGCAAACAGTGATGTGGTTAAGAAATGACTCAGGAGGTGTGTCTTTTGTGGTACTGAGCTGCTGTTTTATTTTGGGCGTAAAGCCTTTTCCTCTTCAGAAGCATGCTGGATTAGTGCAACCTCTTCAGGTTCTGTATTTTTTACTATTGCACCTTACCTTCACATATCTTCAAATACCATCAACTACCGTCAAATACCGTCCCTTACTATCAGATACCGCCACTTATCGTCACATGCCGTTATAATCGCATTTCTCTGTTGCAACAACTTTGTAATGAATTATATCAATATAATCAAACTGATTTGTTAAAGTTTTTTTTTTTTTTTTTTTTTTTTTAATATATTTTTAAAACGGGAGGGGGAAAAATTTGTTTCAAAAAAAACATTTTAAAAAATTATGGATAATAATATCAAAGAAAATAAAAAAAGGCCAACAATAATTTTTAAAAAT